>JBAMCE010000141.1:6338848-6341348 GCA_037075305.1 Drosophila kanekoi | reverse complement strand
TGAGCAGTACGAAAAGTAGTACGAAAGTCGAACGCATTGTGACAACCGAGTGCTAAAGCTAACTAAGCCTAAGTTAGACAGCCGACTTATATAATAAGCTGACAAAACAGCTGCTGTTTGTGGTATTTAGTGTACTCATGTGTTTTTCGTTTCGGAAGGAAGGTTACTTCCGATCCAACATCAAGTTCACAACTTGATATTATGTCAATATTTGTCAGCCGATCTGTTTGTGATGGATGTTGTGTTTCCGGTACAGCAAAACCCAGACAAGTTTCTTCAAACATTTATTGAGGTAATGGAAACAATAATGCTACATATATGCTGTGAATTGAAACCAATTCAAACGTCAATCATTTCCTAGGCTCTTATTATGGGAAATTTAAAGGTGTATAAAGGATTTACTCGTTCTTTGACATTGCCTTCCAAATTCTTAGTTGGTTTTCTATATATTTCTATATTTCTTTGCTCTTACAATCCTTCATAATTTATAAGCTACTTTCTCGAAGAGTATATTATAAATGCAGTTCTTAGTAGATGCACCTGCTAAGTGACCCAGTAATCGGTTCAGTCAGACGAATGAACAAGGAGCATACGGGCTCGGTTCCCAGTCGGACGAAGCATTATCTCAGCCGTAGCCTAACTTAGCCTTTGCTATTTAAACTAGTTAGCTTGAAAGTTTAAACTATAGTTTTTAGCTAGTGCGTAATACTTTACAGAATCTTTTTTAAATACCAAAACGCATTCAATTGATAAAGAAGTGCATATTAGAGAAGATAATATCTTCTTTCCTTGAAAGTAGGCATTCGTCTGATACAATAGCTAGATGTATTAGACAGAGATATTGACTTGGCATATAATACTTAGATATATTAGACGGAGAAATTGAAATAATATTCATATAACTATGAGAGCTACAGACAAAATTAGGTATGTCAACTAGTTATTGCATATCTGGCCACTTTCTCGAAGAGGCAAAGGGCAAAGGAATAACAGGCATAATCAAAAGATATTCTTGAATAGTTAAGTAAACCAAATATAGCTAGTTACATTAATATCTTTTACGCTATATACTTCCCACTTCCATGCATCTAAAGTTAATCACGATAAGAGATAAGAGGTATACATAGATTTTTGAAAACATTTGATTTATTTTATAATAACAAAGTTTCATTTCGTATTTGACTTGAAGCCTGCCACATTTGGCTCAGCCTCTGCGCCTGCGCTGCTGCTGCTGACGCCTGCGTCGCTGCTGTTTGCGCCTGCGCTGCTTCCGCTGCTTCTGCCTCTTCTGCTTCTTCTGCTGCTTTTGCTGCTGGCGCCGGCGGCGCCTCAACTTGCGACGTAGGGCGCGTAGACGTGCGGCTGTGTTGGATGTGCTTGCTGCTGTCGTTGTAGTTGTTGTTGTTGTTGTTGCCGCTGTAGTTGTTGTTGCCGCAGCTGTTGTAGGCGCGGCTGTTGCTGCTGCTGCTGCTGCCGCTGTTGTTGCCCCCGTCTGCGCCTGGACCGGAGTCAGGCAACAAACTAGGCAGCAAATTACAAGAAATGCCAAAGCGAAACGCATTTTGAAGCTTGTTGTTACTCAGCCAATGCCCTGGGCTTTATATAGTAAATCGTCTGGCTGATTAGTTTGGCCATGTAATGTTTGTGATATCAAAGCTGTTACCTTATGGACTCAGGTGTTTTATGGTGATTATTTCGAGCACGAAATAGGTGCTTGAATCAATATTGTCTGTGCGTTCTGTGAACTTGTAATCACAATAACTTCAGGTCTTTTATTCCCAATCAATAACCGGATAAGCATTTAAGTTAACCAGTTAACCTTTCTTAGGAAAATTGCATGTTAATTAATAGATTTATGCGGTAAGCTCCGCCCGCCGTCAATCAGACGATGCTAATTCATCAGCTGCCAAAGCTGCCACAGAGACGGCAGAGTTGGCAGCAGGCGATGTGGCAATGTGGCAACGTGGCAATGTTGCAGCACTCAATCAACATGTTGCGATATCAGCACAATTTGTCATCCTATAAGGAAGAGCGCTCGGGTGCGCTTGCTGCGCCGTGGCTGCCACACAGAGCCCGAGACATTGTTAACCGAAGTCTCACATCTCGCATCGAGCATGTCGCAGCTCTTGGCAGCTCTGGCCCGCTGTGCCCGGTTCGTACGGTGGTCCTGTCTGATGTTTGCCGTATTCAAAGCATAAGAAAACTCAATCAAGGGGCTCGTAAATCTTGGCACAATTTGATGAGCGCTCTGTGGGAGACCCGTCTGCAGTGTCCTCCACTCCGTCCCTGTCTCTGTTTCCGTCCCTGTCTCTGTCTGCGGCTCGTGTAAGAGGTCTTACATTTCTCGGCTTATTGATTATCAATGCTGGTGCCGCGCCGGGGACCATTTCCGATTCGTCATCATGCGACGAGTGAAGTTTCAATCTGCTCCGAAATATATATAAAAAACTAAAATATAAAATAAAAGAACACTGATGTGCGCCGTGTGTGGCGCGTTCTG
>JBAMCE010000141.1:0-191321 GCA_037075305.1 Drosophila kanekoi | reverse complement strand
AAATGAAGATAGACGTCATACCACACGAGTTGATTATCCTTGTCCAGGTTTTGTTGGACAATGGGCGAACGACCCGTCAACCAAATTAGTATCGGTTGAATTGTGCTTAGACTGGTTGGGCTCGGCTTCTAAGTCTAAAAAATCAAAAACTTTCTCAGAAAAGTCGGTACTCGACCGCCAAGCATTTTTGCTTGCGATCTAAATATATTCGGATGGTCGACCTGGTAGCTACGCCTGTGACCTATCCCTCTAAAATGTTATGATGCACCTCCGCACGCGGTTACTTCACTGCAGGTTCCTAGAGCACATAGCATAAAAAACTTGTAGAAATCTTTAGGACACAGAACTAATACAACTCTGCCATTCATAAAATTGATCCAACATTTTTTTTAATGGTAAAAATTATTACGATTAAATCTAACTGACCGATTGAAAAAAAGAGTAACAACGAGCTAATAGTATAAAATTGCCGGATAAATCCCTGGCATGTTATTGGAGACTTAGAACTCAGAACTTTTGCATATGCGGAAGGATCAGGAGGTAATCAAGACAAATTTAGAGGATTCTTACAAATCAGTCGAAGCCAAAACATGTTTTTTCCCACAATCACTTTCAATTTAAAAATTCAAAGAATACAATAATTCGCATATTGATTCACAATCAAAGAAACAAAAAGAATGGACAGGTGAATGTCACTCAGCATTTAAATACCTAAAGAGAGAATTAATTAAGCCATGCATTAAACCCGACGCAAGTAAATCATGGTGTACATTTACCAGTAGCACACGCTGCAAGAACCTCAAAATCAACAGAACAAGATTTAGCAACAATCCACTTGGAAATAAAACAGTTTCAACCATACGTATATGAAAAAATTGCATAGTAAAAACAAATCACAGACCATTAACTTACCTCTTTTCAATAGTAAAGCAGAATATGAATTTACAGTAGAATATATATATTTAGCGAAAAGATAATTATAAAGCAAATGCGCTATCAATAACAAGTATTAATGAGCTACAAGAAATAGAAACTTCACAGGAGATAATAATAAAAATAAACAAGAAAAGTTGCCAAAACGAAGTCTTGAAAAATGCATGGAAATGCTTGGAAAGTAGTGTCCTTGATATCAACATCCTTCAAATGCTTACTAAAACTTTGCAATAAAGTTATAGAAGTAATTGCCGTTTGCAATCTATATACTAATGGGATTATTGACTAAGGTCAATTCTTTCAAAAGCTTAAAACAGAAGTCGGTATAAATAAGATTAGCCAACTCAAAGTTGCACTGAGTGAAAAGATCTTTGAAAACATTTTAATAGATACTTTCAAAATTAAGGGCAATATATATTTAAAGAACTTAAGAGTAGCGCTATTCAAGCAAGTAACCTAAATAAATACAGATATAGAAAAATAGTCAATATTGTCCATATTCCATTACAAACCCATGCAATGAGGGGTCATAAAGATATTTCAAAATCATTAGCAATAATTAAAAGACATTACTATTGGAAAAATATGACACAATAAGTGTTTTCGATAAAGTACTAGCCGACACCATTGGTCTATTACTTAAGCCAGTCAATCAAAAAATGGTAGCGAATATGCAATCACGATTAATTGTCACATCAAAATATCTTGTTGCCATATTTATGGCTAATAAAGGCGCAAGAAACATGGATACTGAAAGCAATAATTCCATAATTTTCGACCTATGTAATATCTAACGAGGAAGAAAGGCTATCTTCGGCACGCCGAAGATCTAACACCCTTGCAACCTTTTAATGCCTAGAAAATTGTTAATGCCGAGTTTGGTGAAGGTATCTTGATAAACAAAAAAGGCTTTTAATCAAAAACCTAGTTTTTGAACGATCGTTCCTATGGCAGATATATGGTATAATAGTCCGATGTAAATACGATTTTGCAAAAATGAAGAGAGTATAGTGAAATCTTGAAATGCCGAGTTTGTTCAAGATATCTTGAAAAACAAAATGTTTTTTCATACAAAAACTTTATTTTCGACCGATCGTTCCTATGGCAGCTATATGATATAGTGGTCCGATCTTAATAGGATTTTGCATATATATAAGGAGCTTAGTAAAATTAATAAATGACGAGTTTGGTCAAGATATCTTGAAAAACAAAATGTTTTTTCATACAAAAACTTTATTTTCCACCGATCGTTCCTATGGCAGCTATATGATATAGTGGTCCGATCTTAATAGGATCTTGCATATATATAAGGAGCTTAGTAAAACTAATAAGTGCCGAGTTTGGTCAAGATATCTTGAAAAACAAAATGTTTTTTCGTGCAAAAACTTAATTTTCGACCGATCGTTCCTAAGGCAGCTATATGATATAGTGGTCCGATCCAGCTTGACATGTTTGACATATGTGCTGCGTGCAACAGAAAAAGGGACTTCCGAAAGTTTCATTAAGATAGCTTTAAAACTGAGAGACTAGTTCGCATAGAAACAGACAGACGGACAGACGGACATGGCTATATCGACTCGGCTGTTGATGCTGATCATGAATGTATATACTTTATGGGGTCGGAGATGTCTCCATCTATGCGTTACACATTTCACGACAAAATTATAATACCCTCTGCAAGGGTATAAAAATAGACAACCTTACATCTTCAGCACACCATCACTAGTTTGGAGCTATGTAACGAAGTCAGAGAACAATAAATGAATACATACGTTCCCAAATATCAGTTGATAAAACTGATTGGAACGGAAGTCATTTAATATTATAATTATTGTTAAAATACAACCCCATCCATGGGCCATGATTACTGTCCATATGTACTAGTTTCTAGCAAAAACCCAAATCTACCAAGTTATTTTGATAACACAGTTAAAAAAATAACCACATAATAATATAGAAGATTACGCAAAGGAATCTTGTATAGATTAGAAGTAGCCTATAAGAGAGCTAGAATAATGATAAAAAAAAGGTAAGGTCAATACCTAAAAGACAGATAGTTGGGACCCTTAAAAATTATAAAAACAGAACCTAATAATATTTTCATGGTAAATTAAAAAAATTTACATAAGGATAGATTTAAAGTGTTTTACACCTAACATTATATTCAAATTTCTCTAGACATTGGTTGGCTCAACATTTAAAATAAAAACAAGAGGTTTTAATTTTGAGCTCCGACTAGGGAATACCCTGAATCCCCTTATTCCAACACCAAATGCAGCTTGTTTGGATTAATAAAGATAAATTAAAAAAAAGTACCCTTGACTGAGTTCGAACTCGCAACTAACCGCACTACTACCTGTTGTCTCTCCTCAACAGCCACACCAGCCAAAAAAAATTGTTTCTTCAGTAGGGCTCGAGCTCGCGACATACAACACCCCTTGCCACCGCCTCTACTGACAGCCACACCCATAAGAGAAAAAAAAACGAATAAAAATAGCAGCACAGAAAACAGTACTATCACATGAATGTGTGTGTGTACATGCATACAGAAATTCTTCGAACTGCGCTAGCTGCAAACACGTGTTTCTTAAACGATCTTAATTAAATTTTCTACAGTATATCTAATTGTACCTAGAATATTTCTGTATTCTCAAAAAGTTAATTGCAATATAATTGTATTTAAAATTGTTGGGCAAAACAAGTTGGGTTATTAAGTTGACTGATAGCTATGTGGTAGTGGCGGGGAGGTAGCGATAGGTATAAAACGAAGTTCCCTTGGCAGGGTTCGAACTCAGAACTAACCCCACTACTTGCCGCCGTCTCTACTCAACAGCCACACGAGCCACAATAAAAGAAAATAGTTTCCTCGGTAGGTCTGGAACTCGCGACAGACACCAGACACCAGACACCACTTGCCACTGCCTCCACTCAACAGCCACACTAATAATTGAGTCTCATTGAGAAAAAAAGCAATTAAATTAGTAGCACAGGAAACAAAACAATCGCAATTGCAGAGCTTTTGTTAGAACTCGAAGCAAACGCGCATGATGTGTATGTACATGTAAACAGAATATCTTGGAATTGGCTCTAGCTGCACCATCCAATTGCGCAGTAAAACACATAAAAACCCACATGGGTTTTTGTTAACCAATCTTAAAGAAATTTTCTACAGTATGTCTTGTACCATAGAATATTTGTGTATCCTCAACAAGGCACTTGCATTTAAATTGTGGCTAAAATTGGTTGGCAATACAAGTTGGATTATTAATAAATGGCAATAGATATAAAATGAAAGCTACTTGATATGTTTATACTCTTCTTAAGCAAGCAACTTATCAAGTTTGGTGATTCTAGCTCTTAAGATTTACCAATTTGTTTAAAAAACAGGTTGTCGTTATCAATTTTAATTGATTGATTAAAAACGATCTGTGCAGGCGCTAGGAGGACCTACAGCTAAAATTCAAGTCCCTAGCTCTTATATGTTCTGATATTCTTGCGTTCATACATACAAAAATCGAATTGACTATTGATGCTAAACAAGAATATACATAATTTATGCCTGTAACATACATTTACATTTTGCACAAAAACATTATACCCTTTTTACACATTTTCAATGGGTTCAGGGTATAAAAAGGATTGTCAACTCTTACAAAAGTAAGAATCAAAACACACCAAAGACAAACTCACTTAGACACATATGAAACCCCGTAATAATCACAAAAAGGACACCAACCCGGGCTGTGAGATGACTATCCCCGGCCCGCCGTAAAACCAGCTGAGGCGCCAATGCAAGGGCGTCAACCTGGGCCATTCTCTTTTAATTAACTTATAATAATTCAAGACTTTGTGAGATCAACGCAGTTCCTTTACTGTAGGCCCCTAAAGTACATGGCCTAAAACCTATAGAAACCATTAGGTAGGAGCACACAGAGCTATGTTATGCAACATCATAAACATCTGCCATTCATAAATTTTATCCAACATTTTTTTTTATAGCAAAGCAAAAGTTACTACGAGCGTATAGTATAAAATAGAAAATGAAACCTATTGCACCTTTGCTGGCTAATGACAAGCCACAGGAGGCGAAACAGTTCTTGGACGACCATCTACATCCAATGTTTGCGAGCATGCGTGCCGCACTGGCCAGTTAAATCCCTATCATGTTGCTGGAGATTGAGAACTCAGAGCTTTTGCATATGCGGAAAGATCAGGAGGCACTTAAGGCAAATTTAGAGAAGGCAGTCGTTGTGCTTCAGTTGCAACGCGTCACAGAGCTTCCAAATAAAACATAGTAATTCGCATATTGATGCACAAGCAAAGAAAAATTGCAGAACCATCTGTATCAGAGTACAACAGTCCACTCCTACTGATTCCTGAGAAATATTTACCAGGTTCCACTGACAAAAGATCAATAAAAAATTATGGGCTGAGAAGTTTCCATTTTCAAGAAAAGAAAATATCCTTTGTCAACTGTGGCGATCAAAATAGTTTTCATGTCTTTATGTCTATGTCTGGATTCCAACGAATTGATCTTGATAAAGATGGTCGAAATATAACGTATTTCAATAAGCAATGGCTTCTAACGTTTCACGCGACTTCCATACGAATTATAAAGAGCGCCCAACTCATTCCAAAGAATTATGACAATAGCATTTTCAGGTCTTGCGCCTTCTCAAGCTTTTCCTTACAAAGATGACATGATAGTTATAGGTTGTTCCGAAAAACACATGAAACACAACCTTAAGCTATTCAGAGAAATGAAAATTTTTTATGGACAAAGTGCTTTTCTAGGTCACAAGTATACTGACAAGGGTATCGTACCAGATGACGAAAAATACGATGTCACTAAAAAATACCAATGTAAAAATAATGAAAAGTTCGAATGGACAGGTTAATGTCACTCAGCTTTCGAAAGCTTTTGAAAGAGATTTATGTAAGCCATCATTGCTACAATACCCTGGTTTTAGCAAAGAATTTTGCATTAAAATGGACGCAAGTAAGCAAGCGTGCGGAGCAGTGTTCTTACACAAGAACACCATGGTGTACAGCTACCAAGAGCATACGTTTCAAAAACCTTTACAATAGGCGCGAGTGCAAAATCAACAGAACTAGATTAAGCAACAATCCACTTGATAATAAATATTTTCGACCATACGTATATTTCATAGTAAAAACGAATCACATACCATTAACTAACCTCTTTTCGTTAGTAAAGTAAAGTTCAAAACTGAGATGAATGAGATTTGAACAAGAAGAATATGAATTTACAGTAGAATATATATATTAAGGGAAAAGATAATTATAATGCAAATGCGTTATCAATAATAAGCATCAATAAATCAGTAAAAAGAAATGGCATACCAAGTCTTCAAAGTAAATACGAGACAAAATAAATCCTGCACAGGAGATAATAATAAAAATAAACAAGAAAAGTTGGCAAAGCGAAATCTTGAAAAATGCATGGAAATGTGTTGCGCTATTGAACTTTTTTAATAGCTTTCACAAATAGAAATAGTGAACTTTATATTATTTCTTGTGTTCCAATTTTGTCTGTATGTTTGTTATAACTTCAGAGAAGCAGGCAGACCCGAATTGGTCTGTGCTTATAACTTAAGTTTAAGCATTGAACAAACGATAATAAGGGCAAGCGCTCCCGAATTGGTACGTGCCGATTACAGCGAAGCGACAATTGATTTTTATAATTCGGAGTACGCCATTTGGAGCGCTGTTAAAGCAGCGCTAAGTATTCTTCACGCCAGCGAAAACCAAAACAGTTGTTGGAGGTATGTTACGCATTGCCAGCCATCCTTACGATTGATTTGAAGGTGCGCCACATCAGGCTGCGCTGGGTCTACCAAACAAGAAATGAGCTGGAGTGAGCACATCTAGATATGCTGGATCTTCTGAAAGAGGAAACAATGGCCAGCAGTTAATTATCGATGATATGTGGCAGACTAAGGTGCGAAGCTCTTCGAAGTTGAACACAAGAGCCAACAGCACGATAAAAATGGTGATTTGGTGTCATCACTGCTGCTTCCCAAAGGAAGCCAAAATGCGGTGAACGAGGGGGCATAAATTTCCAATCAATGGAGTCAGCCATGCAAAACTTGTGCACTGAATCAATATGATTACGACTGATGAAGAGACGCTTGAGATCCAGAAGCTCGTTCTTGGCGCCGACAAAGTTGGTAGCGTTATCCGACCATATCTGAGATAGCCTGCCTCGAGTCGATATAAACCTCATAACCGCATTCAAGAATGAAGCCGTCGGCAGATCCTTAACCAGCTTCAGGTGAACCGCGAAGCAGACGAAGACAGCCATGTAGCATTTATTTTGTACGTCTAGCTTGTAGAAAAATGGTCCACAATAGACAACGCCAGAAACTTCAAAGGCTCGACACGCAGTCTAACGATCTTTGGGAAGATCAGCCATTATATGCTTTACAAATCGAGGTTTGGCGCGGAAGCATCTTACACATTTTCCAACAACCTTGGATACGATCGTCCTTACACCTATCGGCCAATACTGCAACCAAATATGAGTGCCCGTGGACCAGCGTGTAGGTCCCGATTGTGAAACCGTGCTATGAGTATATCTGTGATGGGATGTTTTCGCGGGAGAATTATTGGATGGCGAACTCGAAATCCAGCGAAGAGTTTTTCAAGCGCCCATCAACTCTAAGAAATCCGAAATCATCCAAAAAAGGGTTAAGTGATGTGATACAACTGGACGGTTTAACAACGCTTCTCGATCGCAATGATTTGATCTCTTCCCACAGATGTGCTCTCTGGACGAGCCTCAGCAAGATGTTGTGTATCACACACTGTTAGTCCAGGATGCCTGCAATAAGAACCTTTTTTCTAAGTTCGGATTCTGTCTTTTTTCAGAACAAGCAGGCCAGATCAATTTGTTTCCAACAAGAAATTCTGGGCCGTTGAACCACAGTGACAATTGATCTAAGTCACTAGGTGTAGATCCTTTCTGCCGGGTTAACTGATGTAGGAACGTAGCGCCATTCCATCTCATTATTTAGACCTTGAACTGCTGTGACGCGATTAGCTACAAACACATTGAGCTTGCAGGGCTCGTCCTCCTCCTTATCCAGGAAAGGCATACAGAAGAATCCGACCAACATTAGAATTTTCCATCGAACAGATTAATTTTAGATATCTCACGCATGAGATTAAATAATAAGACGGCACTACAGAGCTCAAGCTTTGGAACTGTGAAGTTTTTCAGAGGAGCTACGCGCGATTTGGATAACAACAGCTGACAACTGGCTGATACACGTCGAGAAAAGACGTGGACACAGGCTTCATATGGTTCGATGCTGGCGTCACCGAAACAACTTCTAACTCTGCTGTAGGTATTGATACGAAACAAGGAAATTTAAGAAACTGTGCCTTCTCAAAACTGCAGCATAGATCAGGCAAGCTGTTGCAAGTGATGATGGCAGGCTCTCGCCCAATCAATATTCTCCTTCTCCAGATCTGCTGCAAGAAGATTTTAGCCTTGGCGATTACCGGCCCTATGAGTCCAAGCGGGTCATACAAGCGAGCTATAGTAGATAGCGAGTTATAATTGATCTTTTTGATGGTTTGGATCTCTGCCGAATGGACGAAAAAGAAAACAACAACCGATCCGACGCTGAGTCCCAAGCGAGTCCAAGAGTTTTGGTGATGTCGCTACCATCATCAAACTTTAGACAAGATACTCTGTCCGCTGCGGGTATACCTTCCAGTGCAGCAGCAGAAGCCCCCCGTTGTCAAAATTCCAGCCGCCTGATTAAGAATTTGCCATGCTTCTTGAACTGAGTTACCCCTGAAATGAGGTCATCAACGTAGAAGTCACGACGCAGGATCCGAGATCCAATTAGAAAGTTAGTTTCCTCATCCATAGATGATGCAAAACACGGACAAAGGGGGATGAAGCTGGCTTTGTTTCGTGTGTAACTGTATCTAGCTTAAAAATCTTTACATCCTGTTCTGGCGAGTCTCGCCACAGAATGCATTCGCAAAAATCGTCCGGTGCTGTAATTTTTTTATTTTTTCCAACATATCCTATTAGGGCGACCGGGAAATTACGAAAGCGAAGAAGGATGTGAAACAACGAGCTTTGAATAACAAGGCCAGCCATCAAAAGTACATTTAATGAATATCATGTAGAGGTAGCTGCTGAGCCGTCGAAAACAACTCGCAACTTTGTCGTTGAACTGTCTGTTTTAAAGACACAGGGATGAGGGAGAAAGTATTGGCAGAGTCCTATAGACTCTGGAGCGACAGGCGACATATGATAAAGATTGAATCTTCAGATCTGGACAATTTCGTAGTTTGCATTCCATGGTCAGGAACCGACAAAAGGCTCGTTGGTATGACGTCGCCAGACATTCCAAACTTCGCTTGAAGGGTAAACGAACTGAATATTGGCCTCTAGACAAGCTCATATGCGTTTTTACGAAATGTTCTTTACAATATTTTCATCCTTTGAAATGGTAGGTGTAATTTCCAAACAGGAATCAATCTCCCAAAATCGTCGCACCAATTCATCAGCACGTTCTTCAGAACTTGACTCGAGTTTGGACGCAGTATGCTTTGTCATTAATTAACCACCCAAGAAAAACAGGCAAGCTCCAAGCAGCAAGTCCGCGCGTTGAGGTTTAAAGAGAGACGGATCTGCAAGCTTTATGTTATCGGGAATGTTCCAATTCGTCGTGCTGATAGTAATACTTGGTTGACTATCAGTTATGTTAGGCGCTACCAGAGCTGTGAGACATGTTGAGTATTCAGAGACTTGAGACTGTATTGTGATAGTGACCGTATTTCCATCTGGTTCAAAACGAGAATCTCCTAAACTCTAAAAGAGACAATGGCTGAAGACTTATGCTTCTTTAGCTGAAGCTGTTGAGCAAGGCGCGACGTTATAAGGTGAAGCTGAGAACCGGAATCCAAAAGGGCACGACAAGGTATCAAAGTGTCGGAGCAATTTTTAACAAAGATCATAGCCATAGCCAAGACGACAACATCACTACTGAAATGCTGGGCAATGAGAGAAGTGGAGGCAGATGGCGACGACTTAGCGAAAGAGGCATGTGCTATCGATGATGAATCAGCTGACCAGACGGAAATACAGAATTATTTTAGTACATCAGGGAATGCGGACACAGCAGGTCCGACAGCATCCAGAGCTGCATTATCGCAATTGATGGCTTTTCTTTAGGCAATTCAAGCATAATGCAAGTCGTTTTGCCTCCCTAAGCCGTAAAGCAGGGGTCAAATTTCCAAATCCGGAATAATTATATATATTATGACCAGGGCTGTCACACCCAGACAGGCGCATCGTGGTTACTGGCGATAAAATACGATCTACTTGTGTTAATGGCTCTAGTTTTTCCCACCTGATGGCTAGGGGCATACCTTGCCATAGCAAAATTTACGGTTTCCATTGTTCGGTATCTTTGCTCCAGAAACGTAGCCATATGCTCCCACGATGGTATTAAGTTGACGAAAGATGAATCCTCTAGCCTTTCTTCCCACTTGGCTTGTGATGTTGGGTCAAGCTTTTGTAAAATAAACTGCACAATGATGCATCCAGCGATTTGTTCAGTATTGCCCATGCTCTTTAATGCGCGTATATGTGCGTTGAATTGGTCGGATAACTCCCTTAGCGCCACGGCCGAACCACCTGCCACCCTCTTGAGCCCCAATATCTTAAGTATGTGTGAAAAACCAAACGTCTATTATTAAATCTTTCTCCAATCGCGTCCAGCGGTGAATCCTTTAGGCACGATCGATGATGCTGCAGCATTTCGATATCTGCTAGATCAGGATGATTTTCTTTGACGGCTGTGAACATAGAATAGAAGTCGGCCCATTCTGTCTAATCACCACTGAACGCAACTTTATTGATGGTCGCGAAATGCTGAGCAGGGCTATGGAAGTTTCCATAGAAGCTGCTAACTCGTCCAAGTCCTCACGTAATTGGCTACCAATTCCAACAAAGTCGAGTTCTTCGAGGCTAGTGTGAGTAATATCAAATGAGGTCTGAAGTCGCTCGATTTTCTTCAGCCTAACACTGAGATCGCACTCATCAATTGCACAAAGTGGCGAATTAGTTAGAGCATTTCAAAGTGTTTGCAAACTGTCCTAAATAGCTTTGCACTTCATAAAAGTTACCCTGTTGCAGAGGGCACTACGCTAGAGGCATTATTTTCGGTTGCCATTAGAGGCGTTGATAGAAAAAGTGTGCGAAACTAGCTGAATAACTAATAACGGTGATCGCTAGTACATGCAAACCGCGGCAATAGCCGCACGACCAAAATACCTTAAGAGACCGAGAGAGTAGGCAAGGCGACGGCGATCGCTTATATGTAAATGTAAAGCAAATAATCTTACAAAAACAAAATTTACGTCGGGGTCACCAAATTGAAATAATGAAATTTATTTTATTTCTTATGTTCCAATTTTGTCTGTGTGTTTATTATAACTTCAGAGCAGCAGGCAGACACGAATTGGTCTGTGCTCATAACTTAAGTTTAAGCATTTAATAAACGACTATAAGGGCAACCTTACCCGAATTGGCATGTGCCGATTACAGCGAAGCGACAAATGATTTTCTATCATTTTAAGTAATGCAAATGCCGATGTGTACCAAATGCACGAAGCGAACGAGCTTAACTAACTCGACGCGCAGCATCGATAAGTTAATGCTAGGGTAATAAATGATCGTTACAGCTAAGAGCGTAATTGCTTCGCAGAGCGCGTATATAAAGATAAGATTAAGATGCTGCTGCGAGGTCGCTCCAACTGTTTTGGCTGCGTAGCCAGACAAAATGCTTGGAAAGTAGTGTCCTTGCGATGAACACCTTTCAAATGTTAATAAAACAAAGTTATAGCAAGAATTGCGATTTGCAATCTATATACCAATGGAATTCTCGACTTAGGTGAATTCTTCCAAAAGCTTAATACAGATGCCGGAAAAGAAGAGAAAAGCACTTAAGAGTATCACTATTCAAGCCGGTGATCCAAATTAATAAAGATAAAGAAAAATAAGCAAAATTGTTCACATTCCATTACGGACCTATGCAAGGAAGTAATAGAGACATTTTAAAACCATTAGCAGAAATGAAAAGACATTACTATTAAAAAAAATATGACACGTATAACACATATTACAGAGTATGTACGTAAATGTCACAAATGTTAAAAAACTTAAACTACCAAGCACACTAACCCACTAACCATTACAGACACACCAATAAGTGTTTTCGATAAAGTACTAGTCGACACCATTGCTCTATTACTTAAGCCAGTAAGTCAGAAAATGGTTGCGAATTAATCACGATTAATTGTGACTTATCAAAATATCTTGTTGCCATATTTATGGCGAACAAAGGCGAAAAAAACGGAACATAGGCTATATTCGAATCCTTTTTTCTAAAGTACGGTCCAATGAAGACATTCATTACGGAAATGGGTACTGAAAACAATATTTCAATAATTTACGACTTATGTAAAAATCTAAAAATAGACAATATTATGTCTATAGCACACCATCACTAGATGTTTGGAACAGTGTAACGAAGTCACAGAACCTTAAATGAATACATACGTTCCCACATAGGAGTTGATAAAAATGATTGGAACGTAAGCCATTCAATATTATAATTATTGTTACAATATAATTATTACTGTCCATATAAACTAGTTTTTAGCAAAAACCCAAATCTACCAAGTTATTTTAATAACAAAGATAAACAAGTAAGAGGTATTCTCTTTTTAGGTAGTCAAAAGCTGAGTGTGATTTTTTTCAGATGATCTACGCCCGATTTGGAACATAACAGCTGACAACTGGCTGATAGACGTCGAGAAAAGACGTGGACACAGGCTCCATATGCTTCGATGCTGGCGTCACCGAAACCACTTCTAACTCTGCTGTAGGTATTGACACGAAACGAGGAAATTTAAGAAACTGTGCCTTCTCAAAATTGCAGCAAAGATCATGCCAAGCTGTTGACAGTGATGATGGCATGCTCTCCTCCCAATCAATCTTCTCCTTCTCCAGATCTGCTGCAAGAAAATTTAAGCCTTGGCGATTGAGTCCAAGCGGGTCATACAAGCGAGCTATAGTAGATAGCGAGTTATAATTGATCTTTTTGATGGTTTGGATCTCTGCCGAATGGACGAAAAAGAAAACAATAACCGATCCGACGCTGAGTCCCAAGCGAGTCCAAGAGATTTGGTGGTGTCGCTACCATCATCAAACTTTAGACAAGATACTCTGTCCTCTGCGGGCACCACTTTCGCAAATTGAAGCCCCCGTTGCCAAAATTCCAGCCGCCTGATTAAGAATTTGCCAAGTTTCTTCAATTGAGTTACCCCTGAAATGAGGTCATCAACGTAGAAGTCACGACGCAGGATCCGAGATCCAATTAGAAAGTTAGTTTCCTCATCCATAGATAGCTAATGCAAGCATTCGCAAAAATCGTCTAGTTCTGTAACGCGTACGCAGCAATACATTTTTCCAACATCACCTATTAGGGCGACCGGGAAATTACGAAAGCGAAGAAGGATGTGAAACAACGAGCTTTAAATAACAAGGCCAGCCATCAATAAGGCATTTAATGAATATCATGTAGAGGTAGCTGCTGAGCCGTCGAAAACAACTCGCAACATTGTCGTTGAACCGTCTTCTTTAAAGACACAGGGATGAGGAAGAAAGTATTGACAGAGTCCTATAGGCTCTGGAGCGACAGGCGACCTATGATAAACATCCAAGTATTCCCTTAGAAAGTTTGAATATTGAATCTTCAGATCTGGACAATTTTGTAGTTTGCATTCCATGGTCAGAAACCGACGAAAGGCTTGTTGGTATGACGACCCCAGACATTCCAAACTTCGCTTGAAGGGTAAACGAACTGAATATTGGCCACTAGACAAGCTGATATACGTGTTTACGAAATGTTCTTCACAATATTTTCATCCTTTGAAATGGTAGGTGTAATTTCCAAGCAGGATTCAATCTCCCAAAATCGTCGCACCAAGTCATCAGCACGTTCTTCAGAACTTGACTCGAGTTTGGCCGCAGTATGCTTTGCGCTTAATTAACCACCCAAGAAAATCAGGCAAGCTCCAAGCAGCAAGTCCACGCGTTGAGGTTTAAAGAAAGACGGATCTGCAAGCTTTATGTTATCGGGAATGTTCCAATTCGTCGTGCCGATAGTAATACTTGGTTGACTATCAGTTATGTTAGGCGCTACCAGAGCTGTGAGACATGTTGAGTATTCAGAGACTTGAGACTGTATTGTGAGTGACCGTATTTCCTTCTATTTCAAAACAAGAATCTCCTAAACTCTAAAAGAGACAATAGCTGAAGACTTATGCTTCTTTAGCTCAAGCTGTTGGGCAAGGTGCGGAATGCGGACCCAGCAGGTCCGACAGCATCCAGAGCTGCATGATCGCAATTGATGGCCTTTCTTTAGGCAATTCAATGCAAGTCGTTTTGCTTCCCTAAGCCGTAAAGCTGGGGTCAAATTTCAAAATCGGGAACAATTATATATATTATGACCAGGGCTGTCACACCCAGACAGGCGCATCGTGGTTACTGGCGATAAAATACGATCTACTTGTGTTAATGGCTCTAGTTTTTCCCACCTGATGGCTAGGGGCATAGCTTGCCATAGCAACATTTACGGTTTCCATTTTTCGGTATCTTTGCTCCAGAAACGTAGCCGTATGCTCCCACGATGGTATTAAGTTAACGAAGGATGAATCCTCAAGCATTTCTTCCCACTTGGCCTTTTTTTTTTTTTTTTTTATTTATTTATTTATTTTTATTATTGGTCGACAAAACGAGTGTCTTCCTCATTATTCAATATAATATACATACAGTAGATAATGGACTTATATGCTAAAAGCCTAGTTAGAAAACACAGTTCTCTAAATAGCATCACCGACCGATGGAGGTGTTTCATTTGTCAATGACGCTATTAGGGCCTACATCTAAGCACAAGTAGGAAAAAAGTGTTCTTAAGTAAAATTAAAAATAATCTTAGTTTGCTATGTTAATTAATAAAATACAATAAATAGGAAAAAAGAAAGTAAGAAGATTGTTAATAAAGTAAAGAAATGTAAGCTAGATAGATATATAGAGTGTTAAGTAGATAGGACAGAGAGAAAAGTAATGGAAAATCACCGACCCGGTGGGGGAAAATTTACAGCCTGTCCGGCAAGCTATTCCCCTGCTCATAGCTGGGAATGGTCGGTGACTTCCCGAAGGAATCCTGAGAGCAACGATCTTATTAGGGGTAGAGAAAGTTCGGTAGAGAAAACGTGATGTAAACTATTATAATTTTTACATAGCTCGCGAAAAGGATTCTGCATAGCGTAGTCTGTTGTGCACGTAGACAGGAATAAGGGGCGGTAATTTCTGGTTGGTCTAGACGGAACAGAGAATTGAAGACGCCCTAGCAGAAAAGGAGAATCTGTATCGCCAATAATCAACTTATGTAGAAGGACAACACCGAGAATTGTCCTACGGTTGGTTAACGACGGAAGGTTAAGAAGAAGCAGCCTGCTGGAGTAGGATGGCAACCGAAGATTAGGGTCCCAATTTAAACCTCGTAAGGCAAAAAGCAGAAATTGTTTCTGAACAGATTCAATACGATCCTGGCTATTGTTATACTGCGGAGACCAGATGCAAGAGCAGTATTCAAGGATAGGGCGAACAAGAGAGATGTACAGAAGTTTAGTTATAAAAGGATCGTTAAACTCTTTAGACCATCGTTTAATTAATCCAAGTACACCTTTTGCCTCATTAACGATGGTATCTATGTGAAGATTGAAACAGAGTTTAGAATCAAAAAGAACGCCTAGATCCTTGACTGTTAGTATACGTTGCAAAGGGGTATTGTCGATTGTATAACTGACAAGATAAGGTGTAGTACGATTAAATGTCATAAACATACACTTTGAACAATTCAGATGCAATTGATTGGTCGAACACCAAAGTTGCATCGCGTTCAAATCGTCTTGTAGACGAGAATGGTGTAGGGGATTAGTGTATGATAGAATAAGTTTTACATCATCCGCATACATGAGTACACGGGCATGTGATATAACAGAGGGGAGATCATTTATAAAAAGAGTAAAGAGTAAAGGTCCAAGATGACTACCTTGAGGAACACCAGAAGTAACGTGAACTTGTTTAGAGGTAGTCAGCCTCAGCATTACTCGTTGGGTCCTACCTTTTAAATAAGAATTAATCCAAAGCAAAAGAGACGGAGGGAAACCTATTCGGTCAAGTTTAAAAAGTAAAGTGTCATGGTGCACAGAGTCAAACGCCTTACTGAAGTCAGTATAAATGACATCAGTTTGCATTTTCGAAAGAAAAGCATCATTTACCAAGGAAGTAAACTCAAGCAGATTGGTCGTAGTTGACCGATTCTTTACGAATCCATGTTGAACAGGGGAAACAACTGATTTGCAGAAATGCTGCAAATTCGAAGTGATTATTTTTTCAAATAATTTAGGAATAGCGGACAGTTTTGCAATGCCCCTGTAATTTTGTATATCAGACTTTCCACCTTTCTTGTGGAGAGGAATGATATAAGATTCTTTCCAAAGAGATGGAAAGACAGAAGATTCAAGAGATAGATTAAAAAGCTTTTGCAATGGATACAGAAGGGAAGAACTGCACTCCTTAAGTAGACAACTAGGAATATTGTCAGGCCCAGGAGAGTAAGAAGATTGTAAAGAGTTTATAGCTAAAAGGAGAGATGAGTGTGAAATAATAGGAGGAGGTATAGAACTAGAGGAAGAAATAGTATAAGGGTAAGAATTATTATTAGGACAGACAGAGGAGTAAGTTGATTGGAAAAAATTAGCAAAGAGGTTAGCAGAATCAGAGTCATTACTAGCTTTATCCATCCCGAAAGAAAAAGAAGTTGGCAAACTTGAAGATTTACGCTTCAAGTTTACAAAATTGTAAAACTGTCTCGGATTTTGGGCAAATTGCCTTTTACAACGAGTAAGATAATTCTCATAGCATTGAGAATTCAGAAGAAAGAAGTTCGACTTGACTATGGAATATCTAGCCAAGTCTGT
The DNA here is from genome assembly GCA_037075305.1 of Drosophila kanekoi. Lineage (NCBI taxonomy): Eukaryota > Metazoa > Arthropoda > Insecta > Diptera > Drosophilidae > Drosophila > Drosophila kanekoi. The sequence continues at coordinate 174,284 of JBAMCE010000141.1, read as the reverse complement.
ACACGAACCAGACTTTTTAAACTTTTTAAAATATTTAGATTTTAAGTTTTTAAGCTGTGACAATCTGGGAGTAAACCAGGGTGGTTTTGAAAGAGTAGTCGAAGGAATTGACTTGGGAATACTCACATCTAAGAGGGAGTTTAGGGTGCTATAGAAAAAAGCAATAGCAGTATTAATATCAACCGAGTCATATAAGAAAGACCAATCGGTTGCATAAATAAGCTGATTTAGCAATGAATAATTCCCTTTGCGAAAGCAGCGGCGGGGTTTATTGGCTGATGAGCACGAAATGAGACGATTACAATTGAACATTGTAATCTCTAAAGTAGGATGATATACATCCTCAGGAAGAGATAAAGGGGCGGACCTAGACACATTAGAAATAAGGTAGTCGTTAGCAAATACAAGGTCAAGTGTTCTATTCAAATGATTAGAAATAGAATTGATTTGAAACAACGAAAGATCAAGCATGCAGTCTATAAAATCATGCTGTGCTGAGGGCACTAGATAATTTTCGGCAGTGAATAATGACCAAGAGATGTTCGGCAAATTAAAATCACCCAACACCATAAATAGGTCATTATCACGCACGTGTGAAGAAACTTCTTTAATACAAGTAATATGTTTCATATAAATGTTTCATATAAGAAGGAGGGACATAAGAGCATGTAATATAGATATTCCATGTAGGAAAAGACACCTTAACTGAGATCTCAGCGTCAGTAAGCGTTCTAAAACAGATAAGTTCTGACTGGAGAGTGGCTTTAACGGTAATTAACACCCCACCACCTCGAGTAGGCCGATCATTTCTATGCAAAATAAAACTATTCGAAAATATCTCAAAATCGGATATGGTTGAATTTAACCATGTTTCTGAAAAGGCTATTATATCCGAGTCGAAGGAAGTACTGGCCATGAAAAGATTTTTAAGCTTTGAAATAAGACCTCTGACATTCTGATAATGAATACAGATTTGGTCAGAAGTTGAAATTAGTTTTTTGGGGCAGAAATGGTACCCTGTATTGAAGGGACTAGAAGGGTGACAGGCTGGTTACGCTTTTTTGGCTTGAACTCGTGAACAATCATGTGTGGAGGCCCAAATTTGGGATCACAAATGATTGGGAACATATCAAGTGAAACATTTATTTTGAATGATGATATTTCACGAGGGGTGGAGAAATTAAATTTGGTTATTGACACGCTAGCAGATGATTTGCTAGCAATATAGGCTGCCAATGACTCAGAAGTGGTGTCCGATGAAAGTCGAGACACAAAAACTTGCCTACGAGGGGCAACAACCGTTGAAGTAGGTGCTGATGGGGCTGTAGGTAATACAGGAGTTGTAGGAGCTAAAGAGGCACCATGATTGTGTTTAACAATCTGGGCAAGACTACGCGCAGGTCTATCTTTGCGGCCAGGAGCTAATGGGGCTAAAGCAGTTTGGATAACTTGGACAGTATCAGGAACGGGATCTACTGGAACTACTATAGAGGATGAAACGGGGGTGATTGGGCAGTCGCTTGGAGAAGGCGATAAAGACAACATTGGAGATAAATAAAAGTTGCTAGGTAGGGACATGAAAGGCGTAGGTGTCTGAACAGACGTAGAGGGCAATCGCAAAAGTTGAGGCTCCAACCGGCGATTGGTTGGAGACTCGAATATATATTCGGCAAGCATCTCAAAACTCGAGTTAAAATTACTCGACAGCTGCTTAGCCACATTATTCAATTTTAAGAATTGAATTCTCACAGAATTATACATTCTGGAGAAATCAATTTGCTTGTCGATGCAATCTGTGCACGACAAAGGCAAGCCACCGCAGCCCTTCTTGGCAACTGCAGTGATCTTGTCGCAATCACGCCCAATGAGTCCTGCACATTTAGCATTTCTATCAACGTTAAAAGATAAGCAGAAGTTGCGAGAGCGCAGAGCAAAACAAAACGAAATGCACAAGCAGAAATATGCAGCAGCGAACACACGCTCATACAAGTCTATGCACAGGGGAGCACCAAAGCAAAAGAATCAAAAACAGGCAATAACAACAATACGGAACGGACGCCGCGTTTTATAAATGAAATAATTAACAGACTTAGGCTGCACAACAGATAGCACTTTGCAAAATTTATAAAAGCTTTTTAAATAATGCACCATAAATGCAAAATTTAGAAATAAAAAGCAGGATTAAAGCGGAAAAATATATAAAAATCTTGGAGCACAAGTAAAACACGTCAATCACTCTTAACTGAGAACTCTCTCATTGAGTCCCAATATCTTAAGTATGTGTGAAAAACCAAACGTCTATTATTAAATCTTTCTCCAATCGCGTCCAGCGCTGAATCCTTTAGGCACGATCGATGATGCTGCAGCATTTCGATATCTGCTAGATCAGGATGATTTTCTTTGACGGTTGTGAACATAGAATAGAAGTCGGCCCATTCTGTCTAATCACCATTGAACGTAGGCAACTTTATTGACGGTCGCGAAATGCTGAGAAGGGCTATGGAAGTTTTCATAGAAGCTGCTACCTCGTCGAAGTCCTCACGTAATTGGCTACCAATTCCAACAAAGTCGAGTTCTTCGAGGCTAGTGTGAGTAATATCAAATGAGGTCTGAAGCCGCTCGATTTTCTTTAGCCTAACACTGAGATCGCACTCATCAATTGCACAAAGTGGCGAATTAGTTAGAGCATTTCAAAGTGTTTGCAAACTGTCCTATATACCTTTGCACTTCAGAAAAGTCACCCTGTTGCAGAGGGCACTACGCTGGAGGCATTATTTTCGGTTGCCATTAGAAGCGTTGATAGAAAGCGTATGCGAAACTAGCTGAATAACTAATAACGGTGATCACTAGTACATGCAATCCGTTCACAAAACAATAGCGACGGCAATAGCCGCACGACCAAAATACCTTAAGAGACCGAGAGAGTAGGCAAGGCGACGGCGATCGCTTATATGTAAATAAACCGCACAAAACGAATGTCAGGTGGTTATCTTTTAAGATTATTGCTCTAATGTAAAGCAAATAATCTTACAAAAACAAAATTCACGTCGGGGTCACCAAATTGAAATAATGAAATTTATATTATTTCTTATGTTCCAATTTTTTCTGTGTGTTTATTATAACTTCAGAGAAACAGGCAGACACGAATTGGTCTGTGCTTATAACTTAAGTTCAAGCAATTAATAAACGACTATAAGGGCAACCTTACCCGAATTGGCATGTGCCGATGACAGCGAAGCGACAATTGATTTCTTATCATTTTAAGTAATGCAAATGATGAGTGTAGCAAATGCACGAAGCGAATGAGCTTAACTAACTCGACGCGCAGCATCGACGCCTTCGCATAAGTTAATGTTAGGGTAATAAATGATCGTTACAGCTAAGAGCGCGATTGCTTCGTAGAGCGCGTATTATAAGATAAGATTAAGATGTTGCTGCTAGCAGCGACCTAGGTCGCTCTAGCTGTTTTGGCTGCGTAGCCAGACAAAATGCTTGGAAAGTGGTGTCCTTGCGATTCGAATCCTTTTTTCTAAAGTTCATTCATTCATTCGGAATTTGGTACTGAAAACAATATTTCCATAATTTACGACTTATGTAAAAATCTAAAAATAGACAATATTATGTCTATAGCACACCATCACTAGATGTTTGGAACAGTGTAACGAAGTCACAGAACCTTAAATGAATACATACGTTCCCACATATTAGTTGATAAAACTGATTGATAAAACTGAATGTAGGCCATTCAATATTATAATTATTGTTACAATACATTTATTACTGTCCATATAAACTAGTTTTTAGCAAAAACCCAAATCTACCAAGTTATTTTAATAACAAAGATAAACAAGTAATAGGTATTCTCTTTTTAGGTAGTCAAAATCTGAGTGACATTCACCTGTCCATTGGAATTTTACATTCTTTTGACCTCGAAAAGCACTTCGTTGATAAAAAATGATCTTTTCTCTAGATAGCTTAAGGCTGGGTTTCATGGTTTTTTCGAAGCAACCAATAACTATCAAGTCATCAGTCAAATTCTAGTGTCATCAATCTTTTGAGAGAGTTTGGCAATATTTATAATTAGTATGGCAGTCGCGTGAGACGTTAGTAGCCATTGCTCATTGAAATACGTTATATTTCGAGCAACTTTATGAAGTTTAATTTGGTGGAATCCAGACATAGACATAAAGACATGAAAACTATTTTGATCGCCCTAGTTGATCAAGAATATCTTCTATTCTTGGAAGTGGAAGCTTGTCAGCCCATAATATTTTATTAATTCGACGGTATTCTACTACTATTCGCCATCTTTTGTCAGTGGAGCCTGGTAAATATTTCTCAGGTAAGAGTGGGGTGTTCTATTCCGATACAGATGGTTCTAAAATTTTTTTTTGCTTGTCCGTCAATATGCGAATTATTGTGTTCCTTTGAGTGTTTTTCTTATAATTTTTAAACTGAGAGTGATTGTGGAAAAAAATTATTAGTTGTCGAGTGATTTGTACAAATTTATTTTGGTCAGCATCAATAGCCGTGTCGATCTAACCATGTCCGTCTGCCTGTCTGTCTGTCCGTATGTATGAACGCAAGGATAGCAGTACTTATAAGAGCTAGAGACTTGAAATTTTTGGAAATTCTAGCTGTTGTTCCTCCTAGTGCCTGCGCAGATCGAGTTTGTTTCCGATAATCGATAACTAACTCCGTTTCCAATCAATGGATAAAAATGGGTAACGACGTCCTGTTTTTTGAGCAAATTGGGTAAATAATAAGAGCTAGAATCACAAAACTGTATATGTTGCTTTTAGAATATTATATATATAAAACCAATTTAAACCAACCAATCAAATGTTATTGACTTTTAGAGAATAAACAAAAATTCTATGGTACTTTATTGGCTTGAACTCGTGAACAATCATGTGTGGAGGCCCAAATTTGGGATCACAAATGATTGGGAACATATCAAGTGAAACATTTATTTTGAATGATGATATTTCACGAGGGGTGGAGAAATTAAATTTGGTTATTGACACGCTAGCAGATGATTTGCTAGCAATATAGGCTGCCAATGACTCAGAAGTGGTGTCCGATGAAAGTCGAGACACAAAAACTTGCCTACGAGGGGCAACAACCGTTGAAGTAGGTGCTGATGGGGCTGTAGGTAATACAGGAGTTGTAGGAGCTAAAGAGGCACCATGATTGTGTTTAACAATCTGGGCAAGACTACGCGCAGGTCTATCTTTGCGGCCAGGAGCTAATGGGGCTAAAGCAGTTTGGATAACTTGGACAGTATCAGGAACGGGATCTACTGGAACTACTATAGAGGATGAAACGGGGGTGATTGGGCAGTCGCTTGGAGAAGGCGATAAAGACAACATTGGAGATAAATAAAAGTTGCTAGGTAGGGACATGAAAGGCGTAGGTGTCTGAACAGACGTAGAGGGCAATCGCAAAAGTTGAGGCTCCAACCGGCGATTGGTTGGAGACTCGAATATATATTCGGCAAGCATCTCAAAACTCGAGTTAAAATTACTCGACAGCTGCTTAGCCACATTATTCAATTTTAAGAATTGAATTCTCACAGAATTATACATTCTGGAGAAATCAATTTGCTTGTCGATGCAATCTGTGCACGACAAAGGCAAGCCACCGCAGCCCTTCTTGGCAACTGCAGTGATCTTGTCGCAATCACGCCCAATGAGTCCTGCACATTTAGCATTTCTATCAACGTTAAAAGATAAGCAGAAGTTGCGAGAGCGCAGAGCAAAACAAAACGAAATGCACAAGCAGAAATATGCAGCAGCGAACACACGCTCATACAAGTCTATGCACAGGGGAGCACCAAAGCAAAAGAATCAAAAACAGGCAATAACAACAATACGGAACGGACGCCGCGTTTTATAAATGAAATAATTAACAGACTTAGGCTGCACAACAGATAGCACTTTGCAAAATTTATAAAAGCTTTTTAAATAATGCACCATAAATGCAAAATTTAGAAATAAAAAGCAGGATTAAAGCGGAAAAATATATAAAAATCTTGGAGCACAAGTAAAACACGTCAGTCACTCTTAACTGAGAACTCTCTCATTGAGTCCCAATATCATAAGTATGTGTGAAAAACCAAACGTCTATTATTAAATCTTTCTCCAATCGCGTCCAGCGCTGAATCCTTTAGGCACGATCGATGATGCTGCAGCATTTCGATATCTGCTAGATCAGGATGATTTTCTTTGACGGTTGTGAACATAGAATAGAAGTCGGCCCATTCTGTCTAATCACCATTGAACGTAGGCAACTTTATTGACGGTCGCGAAATGCTGAGAAGGGCTATGGAAGTTTTCATAGAAGCTGCTACCTCGTCGAAGTCCTCACGTAATTGGCTACCAATTCCAACAAAGTCGAGTTCTTCGAGGCTAGTGTGAGTAATATCAAATGAGGTCTGAAGCCGCTCGATTTTCTTTAGCCTAACACTGAGATCGCACTCATCAATTGCACAAAGTGGCGAATTAGTTAGAGCATTTCAAAGTGTTTGCAAACTGTCCTATATAGCTTTGCACTTCAGAAAAGTCACCCTGTTGCAGAGGGCACTACGCTGGAGGCATTATTTTCGGTTGCCATTAGAAGCGTTGATAGAAAGCGTATGCGAAACTAGCTGAATAACTAATAACGGTGATCACTAGTACATGCAATCCGTTCACAAAACAATAGCGACGGCAATAGCCGCACGACCAAAATACCTTAAGAGACCGAGAGAGTAGGCAAGGCGACGGCGATCGCTTATATGTAAATAAACCGCACAAAACGAATGTCAGGTGGTTATCTTTTAAGATTATTGCTCTAATGTAAAGCAAATAATCTTACAAAAACAAAATTCACGTCGGGGTCACCAAATTGAAATAATGAAATTTATATTATTTCTTATGTTCCAATTTTTTCTGTGTGTTTATTATAACTTCAGAGAAACAGGCAGACACGAATTGGTCTGTGCTTATAACTTAAGTTCAAGCAATTAATAAACGACTATAAGGGCAACCTTACCCGAATTGGCATGTGCCGATGACAGCGAAGCGACAATTGATTTCTTATCATTTTAAGTAATGCAAATGATGAGTGTAGCAAATGCACGAAGCGAATGAGCTTAACTAACTCGACGCGCAGCATCGACGCCTTCGCATAAGTTAATGTTAGGGTAATAAATGATCGTTACAGCTAAGAGCGCGATTGCTTCGTAGAGCGCGTATTATAAGATAAGATTAAGATGTTGCTGCTAGCAGCGACCTAGGTCGCTCTAGCTGTTTTGGCTGCGTAGCCAGACAAAATGCTTGGAAAGTGGTGTCCTTGCGATTCGAATCCTTTTTTCTAAAGTTCATTCATTCATTCGGAATTTGGTACTGAAAACAATATTTCCATAATTTACGACTTATGTAAAAATCTAAAAATAGACAATATTATGTCTATAGCACACCATCACTAGATGTTTGGAACAGTGTAACGAAGTCACAGAACCTTAAATGAATACATACGTTCCCACATATTAGTTGATAAAACTGATTGATAAAACTGAATGTAGGCCATTCAATATTATAATTATTGTTACAATACATTTATTACTGTCCATATAAACTAGTTTTTAGCAAAAACCCAAATCTACCAAGTTATTTTAATAACAAAGATAAACAAGTAATAGGTATTCTCTTTTTAGGTAGTCAAAATCTGAGTGACATTCACCTGTCCATTGGAATTTTACATTCTTTTGACCTCGAAAAGCACTTCGTTGATAAAAAATGATCTTTTCTCTAGATAGCTTAAGGCTGGGTTTCATGGTTTTTTCGAAGCAACCAATAACTATCAAGTCATCAGTCAAATTCTAGTGACATCAATCTTTTGAGAGAGTTTGGCAATATTTATAATTAGTATGGCAGTCGCGTGAGACGTTAGTAGCCATTGCTCATTGAAATACGTTATATTTCGAGCAACTTTATGAAGTTTAATTTGGTGGAATCCAGACATAGACATAAAGACATGAAAACTATTTTGATCGCCCTAGTTGATCAAGAATATCTTCTATTCTTGGAAGTGGAAGCTTGTCAGCCCATAATATTTTATTAATTCGACGGTATTCTACTACTATTCGCCATCTTTTGTCAGTGGAGCCTGGTAAATATTTCTCAGGTAAGAGTGGGGTGTTCTATTCCGATACAGATGGTTCTAAAATTTTTTTTTGCTTGTCCGTCAATATGCGAATTATTGTGTTCCTTTGAGTGTTTTTCTTATAATTTTTAAACTGAGAGTGATTGTGGAAAAAAAATTATTAGTTGTCGAGTGATTTGTACAAATTTATTTTGGTCAGCATCAATAGCCGTGTCGATCTAACCATGTCCGTCTGCCTGTCTGTCTGTCCGTATGTATGAACGCAAGGATAGCAGTACTTATAAGAGCTAGAGACTTGAAATTTTTGGAAATTCTAGCTGTTGTTCCTCCTAGTGCCTGCGCAGATCGAGTTTGTTTCCGATAATCGATAACTAACTCCGTTTCCAATCAATGGATAAAAATGGGTAACGACGTCCTGTTTTTTGAGCAAATTGGGTAAATAATAAGAGCTAGAATCACAAAACTGTATATGTTGCTTTTAGAATATTATATATATAAAACCAATTTAAACCAACCAATCAAATGTTATTGACTTTTAGAGAATAAACAAAAATTCTATGGTACTAAAAGATATACTGAAGAAAATCTCATTAAGATCGGTTTTTGTATACGGTCAGACAGACAGACGGATATGGCTAGATAGAATATATATATGAAGGGTGAAGATAATTATAATTCAAATGCGTTATCAATAGCAAGCATCAATGAGTTAAAAGAAATGGCATACCAAGTCTTAAAAGTCACTACAAGACAAAAAAGTCCGGCACAGAAGATAATAATAAAAATAAAAAAGAAAATTTGCAAGAAACCCGTCTCGATTTCACATACAGGGATAAGAGAGGCATTCACGTCATAGAGCAAGAAATGAGCACCCTAAGACAGGGCTCATTAACAATTTTACAATACTATGACGAGGTTGAGAAAAAGCTTACTCTTCTCACCAATAAGGTCAACATGTCGTATGAACCAAACATGGCACAAGGGCTCTGTACGAAGTTCAGAGATGATGCGTTGCGGGTTTTTGTCTCAGGCCTAAAGTGTAGCCTGACGGATGTCCTGTTCGCGGCAAAGCCTAAGGACTTACCGTCGGCCCTAACTCTAGCGCAAGAGGTAGAGCAAATCATGAGAGGTACGCCTTTGCCGCTAGCTTCGCTAAAGGGCAAGAAGATAGGGAACGAAAAGTGACGCCGGGGCCGCAGGTCCGTCAGGGGAATCCGCAACCCGGCGGTTCCAAAAATCCTCACTTCACTAAACAACAGAAACAGCAACAAAGTCAATTTGAGCAACAGAGTGGCAGGTGGAACAAAGGTGGCCGGTCACAGGAACCAATGGACGTCGATTTATCTGTGTCTAAAATTCTACAACCATCGCAAGCACCAGCCTACGTTAACTCTAGCGCTCCTCAAGCCTACAAAATACCGGCCAAGTTCTGGGCGGACAGAGGAGAGAGTCAATCACACAGCTCACGAGCCTGATAACGATTCAGGTTCGTATGCAAGCTCTGCAGCAGCAGCAGAACAGCAAATTGCCGACGACAATGGTAGCGGGTATGACTCAGACACTCTCAATTTTTTAGGGGAAGCTCCCTGCTGCCCTACATCAGTAGGAGAGTAGCAGGGATCCAGATGAGATTTCTCATCGACAGGAGCGCCTTCAAGAATTATATCAGGCCACATAAAAAAAAACATAAAAGGTGTGGGCCCAATAAATTCTTCCTTCTCTACCCATTCTATACTTGCTCACGCAAGCAGGAGTGTCGCTTTGTCTTTCTTCTGCCCAACTCAAATGTGGCGCAGAAACTGAACAAATCAAATTCCACAGGTGCGCGGATGTTAACTTTACCAATGCTAACTGCGCCGACGCTCCTCGATGCTGTAAAATATGCATTCCCTAAGATGCTAATAAGCAAACATAAGGCCTTCGCGGATCCGGAAGAAGCACTTCCCCATAACACATCAGTGGTGGCCACTATCAGGACCACTGATGAACAACCAGTTTGAGTCCGACTGTACCCCTATCCCATGGGAGCAGCGGGAGCACCTTCTGAAGAACGGTATCATCAAAAAACCAGTTTCCCATTACAAAAACCCCATTTGGGTGGTGGAGAAGAAGGGGACGGACGAGTTTGGTAACACGAATATGCGCCTAGTATTTTCATTGAGAAAGTTCTCAGTTGAGAGTGATTGACGTGTTTTACTTGTGCTCCAAGACTTTTTTTTTATATATATATATATATAATTTGCACTTAAATCCTGCTTTTTATTTCTAAATTTTGCATTTATGGTGCATTATTTAAAAAGCTTTTATAAATTGTGCAAAGTGCTATCTGTTGTGCAGCGTTTAATTATTTAATTTATAAAACGCGGCGTCAGTTCCGTGTTGTTGTTATTGCCTGTTTTTGATTCTTTTGCTTTGGTGCTCCCCTGTGCATACACTTGTATGTGCCCGTGTTCGCTGCTACATATTTCTGCTTGTGCATCGGTCTCTCGCAATTGTATAATAATTGTTTTTTGAGTGTTTACTTGCTCTATTTTCGTGCACCGTTTTCGTTTTGCTCTGCGCTCTCGCAACTTCTGCTTATCTCTTAACGTTGATAGAAATTATGTCGTGCTGTAAGAAACCTTGCACGTTCAAGCAGGCTGATGACTCTGCACAGCCGCAATTTGTTAATTGCTGGCTGTGTGAGAATATGATGCATGCTAAAGGTCTCACTGGGCGTGATTGCGACAAGATCGCTGCAGTTGCCAAGAAGGGCTGCGGTGGCTTACGTTGGTCGTGCCCAGATTGCATAGACAAGCCAATTGATTTCTCTAGAATGTATAATTCTGTGAGAAATCAATTCTTAAAATTGAATAATGTGGCTAAGCAGCTGTCGAGTAATTTTGACTCGAGTTTTGAGTTGCTTGCCAAATATAAATTCGAGTCTCCAACCAATCGCCGGTTGGAGCCTCATCTTTTGCAATTGCCGTCTACGTCTGTTCAGACACCTACGCCTTTCATGTCCGTACCTAGCAACTTGGATTTATCTCCAATGTTGTCTTTATCGCCTTCTCCAAGCGACTGCCCAATCACCCCCGTTTCATCCTCTATAGTAGTTCCAGTAGATCCCGTTCCTGATACTGTCCCAGTTATCCAAACTTCTTTAGCCCCATTAGCTCCTGGCCGCAAAGATAGACCTGCGCGTAGTCTTGCCCAGATTGTTAAACACAATCATGGTGCTTCTTTAGCTCCTCCAACTCCTGTATTACCTGCAGCCCCATCAGCACCTACTTTAACGGTTGTTGCCCCTCGTAGGCAAGTTTTTGTGTCTCGACTTTCATCGGACACCACTTCTGAGTCATTGGCTGCCTATATTGCTAGCAAATCTTCTGCTAGCGTGTCAATAACCAAATTTAATTTCTCCACCCCTCGTGAAATATCATCATTCAAAATAAATGTTTCACTTGATATGTTCCCAATCATTTGTGATCCCAAATTTGGGCCTCCACACATGATTGTTCACGAATTCAAGCCAAAAAAGCGTTACCAGCCTGTCACCCTTCCAGTCCCTTCAATACAGGGTACCATTTCTACCCCAAAAAACTAACTTCATCTTCTGACCAAATCTGTATTCATTATCAGAATGTCAGAGGTCTTATTTCAAAGCTCAAAAACCTTTTCATGGCCAGTACTTCCTTCGACTCGGATATAATAGCATTTTCAGAAACACGGTTAAATTCAACCATATCCGATTTTGAGATATTTTCGAATAGTTTTATTTTCCATAGAAATGATCGGCATACTCGAGGTGGTGGGGTGTTAATTGCCGTTAAAGCCACTCTCCAGTCAGAACTTTTCTGTTTTAGAACGCTTACTGACGCTGAGATCTCAGTTAAGGTGTCTTTTCCTACACGGAATATCTATATTAAATGCTCTTAAGTCTCTCCTTCTTCTGATATTCAAGTTTATATGAAACATATTACTTGTATTAAAGAAGTTTCTTCACACGTGCGTGATAATGACCTATTTATGGTGTTGGGTGATTTTAATTTGCCGAACATGTCTTGGTCATTATTCACTGCCGAAAATTATCTAGTGCGCTCAGCACAGCATGATTTTATAGACTGCATGCTTGTTCTTTCGTTGTTTCAAATCAATTCAATTTCTAATCATTTGAATAGAACATTTGACCTTGTATTTGCTAACGACTACCTTATTTCTAATGTGTCTAGGTCCCCTCCTATATCTCTTCCTGAGGATGTATATTTTCCTACTTTAGAGATTACAATGTTCAATTGTAATCGTCTCATTTCTTGCTTATCAGCCAATAAGCCCCGCCGCTGCTTTCGCAAAGTGAATTATTCATTGCTGAATCAGTTTATTAATGCAACCGATTGGTCTTTCTTATATGACTCGGTTGATATGAATACTGCTATTACTTTTTTTTATAGCACCCTAAACTCCCTCTTAGATATGAGTATTCCCAAGTCAATTCCTTCGACTACTTTTTCAAAACTACCCTGGTTTACTCCCAGATTGTCACAGCTTAAAAACTTAAAATCTTAATATTATATATTTATATATTTATATATATATATATTTATATATATTGAAAAAGTTGAAAAAGTCTGGTTCGTGTACAGACTTGGCTTAATATTCCATAGCCAAGTCGAACTTCTTTCTTCTGAATTTTCAATGCTATGAAAATTATCTAACTCGTTGTAAACGGCAATTTGCCCAAAATCCGAGACAGTTTTACAATTTTGTACTCTTCATGCGTAAATCTTCAAGTTTGCCAACTTATAAAGCTAGTAATGACTCTGATTCTGCTAACCTCTTTACTAATTTTTACCAATCAACTTACTCCTCAGTCTGTCCTAATAATAATTCTTACCCTTATGCTATTTCTTCCTCTAGTTCTATACCTCCTCCTATTATTTCACACTCCTCTCTCTTTTTAGCTATGAACTCTTTAAAATCTTCTTACTCTCCTGGGCCTGACAATATTCCTAGTTGTCTACTAGTGTAGTTCTAGGATTGTAGTTCTTCCCTTCTTTATCCACTGCAAAAGCTTTTTAATCTATCTCTTGAATCTTCTGTCTTTCCATCTCTTTGGAAGGAATCTTATATCATTCCTCTCCACAAGAAAGGTGGAAAGTCTGATATACAAAATTACAGGGGCATTGCAAAACTGTCCGCTATTCATAAATTATTTGAAAAATAATCACTTCGAATTTGCAGCATTTCTGCAAATCAGTTGTTTCCCCTGCTCAACATGGATTCGTAAAGAATCGGTCAACTACGACGAATCTGATTGAGTTTAATTCCTTGGTAAATTATGCTTTTCTTTCGAAAATGCAAACTGATGTCATTTACACTGACTTGACATTTTACATTTTAAACTTGACCGAATAGGTTTCCCTCCGTCTCTTTTGCTTTGGATTAATTCCTTATCTTGTCAGTTATACAATCGACAATACCCCTTTGCAACCTATATTAACAGTTAAGGATCTAGGCGTTCTTTTTGATTCCAAACTCTGTTTCAATCTTCACATAGATACCATCGTTAATGAGGCAAAAGGTGTACTTGGATTCATTAAACGATGGTCTAAAGAGTTTAACGATCCTTTTATAACAAAACTTCTGTACATCTCTCTTGTTCGCCCTATCCTTGAATACTGCTCTTGCATCTGGTCTCCGCAGTATAACAATAGCCAGGATCGAATTGAATCTGTTCAGAAGCAATTTCTGCTTTTTGCCTTACAAGGTTTAAATTGGGACCCTAATCTTCGGTTGCCATCCTACTCCAGCAGGCTGCTTCTTCTTAACCTTCCGTCGTTAATTAACCGTAGGACAATTCTCGGTGTTGTCCTTCTACATAAGTTGATTATTGGCGATATAGATTCTCCTTTTCTGCTAGGGCGTCTTCAATTCTATGTTCCGTCTAGACCAACCAGAAATTACCGCCCCTTATTCCTGTCCACGTACACAACAGACAACGATATGCAAAATCCTTTTAGCGTGCTATGTAAAAATTATAATAGTTTGCATCACTTTTTCTCTACTGAACTTTCTCTACCCCTAATTAAAACGTTGCTTCCAGGATACATTCGGTAAGTCACTGACCATTCCCAGCTATGAGCAGGGGCATAGCTTGCCGGACAGCCTGTAAATTTTCCCCACCGGGTCGGTGATTTCCCATTACTTTTCTCTCTGTCCTATCTACTTAATACTCTATATATCTATGTAGCTTACATTTCTTTACTTTATTAACAATCTTCTTACTTTCTTTTTTCCTATTTATTGTATTTTATTAATTAATATAGCAAACTAAGATTATTTTTAATTTTACTTAAGAACACTTTTTTCCTACTTACACTCTTCTGCTTAGATGTAGGCTCTAATAGCGTCACTGACAAATTTAGCTGTGAAAAGGGGCACAGCTAGCCGGGCTGGCAAATAACACCTCCATCGGTCGGATATGCTATTTAGAGAATTATAATATAATTCCATTATCTACTGTATGTATAATATACTGAATAATGCGGAAGACACTCGTCTAATCAACCATTAATAAATAAATTAATAAACTAATATATCATGGATTTTGGCAGACAGATACCCTATACCTAACATTCCGATGATTTTGGGGAATCTTGGCAAAGCTAAGTACTTTTCAACATTGGACCTAAAATCCGGCTTTCACCAGACCACGCTAGCAGAGCGTGACCGTGTAAAAACAGCCTTTGCAGTTAACGGGGGTAAGTACGAATTTTGTCGACTTCCCATTGGGTTGAAGAATGCGGCCAGCATCTTCCAAAGAACTGCTGACGACTTACTGCGTGAGCAAATTGGCAAATCTTGCTATGCCTACGTTGACGATGTCATCGCCTTCTCAAAAGACGAAAATTCTCATGCCCAACATGTAGAGTGGGTCCCTGAAAACGTCAAAGCGATTCAGGAGTTCCCAGAACCAAAGAATATTTTTTAGATCAGATCATTTTTAGGACTGGCCAGATACTATAGGTGTTTCGTCAAAGAGTTTGCCTCAATAGCAAACCCATTTCCGATCTTCTAAAGGGCGAGAATGGGTCAGTAAGTAAACATAGATCGCGAAACATCCCGGTAGAATTCTTTGAGTTTCAGCGTGACGCATTCCAAAGCTACGCAACATTTGGTCATCAGAAAACATCATGCTCAGATACCCAGACATTAAGAAGCCGTTTCATCTAACGACAGACGCTTCAGCTTACGGCATAGGGGCAGTGCTCATCTCAATGATTTCCAGAACATTAAAACCCCCAGAGGTGAACTACGCCACCAACGAGCGGGAACTTTTGGCTATAGTTTGGGCCCTTAGCAAGCTACGTCACTACCTATTTGGGGTAAGAGACATTAACATTTTCACGGACCAACCGTTAACTTTTGCCGTTTCTGAGTCAAAGCCGAACGCCAAAATTAAAAGATGGAAGGCGCGCATTGAGGAAACGAATGCGTGAATATTATTTAAGCCAGGCAAGGAGAATTTAGTTGCTGATGCGCTATCGCGACAACAGCTCAACGCTCTTGACGAGCTGAATACTGATTCCTGCACAGCGAGCTGTCCTGACCTATACAATTGAGTGCACCGAAAAGCCACTTAATTATTTCCAAAATCAAATTGTCATTGAAGAGGCACGCGTCCCCACCAAACGCAACTTCACCTTCTAGATGAACTCCTTGACTTGATTAATCCAAATGCAGTTAATGCCCTCTATTGCAACCTGCACACACTAGCACAGGTGCAGGATGGCTTAGTTCGCATGTTTTTCTGGCATTGCAAAAACCGAGTTGCAGATGTCTTCAACGTTGACGAGAGGAGAGAAATTCTCAGAGCAGCTCAAGAAAATGTTAAGCTATTGTTATCAGAATACTACTTCCCTAAAATGGCGAAGTTGGCTAAGGAAATTGCGGAAAGTTGTAGAATCTGCTCAGCAGCCAAATACGATAGGCACCCGAAAAGACAGGAGCTGGGAAAAACTTTGATCCCTGAGACTCCTGGGGAATTTCTACGCATTGATATTTTTCCGAGGACAAAAATGTTTATTGACCTGTGTTGATAAGTTCTCTAAATTTGCAGTTGTACAACCAATTCAGTCGCGCACTATCGGGGATTTAAAAGCTCCACTACTGCAGCTCATGAATTTCTTTCCACGAGCCAAAACCATTTATTGCGGCAACGAGCCTTCGATGAACTCTTAAACGGTAAAGACCCTGTTGTTAAACAACTACGGAGTCCATATTGTTAATGCGGCCCCGCTGCATAGCACCTCCAATGGCCAAGTCGAGCGCTTCCATAGCAGTCTAGCCGAGCTTGCACGTTGCCTCAAGCTGGAGAGAAACATCAGTGACTCAGTCGAAGTCGATGCTAGCCACGATTGAGTATAACAAGACAATACATTCGGTCATCAACAAGAGACCTGTTTATGCCCTCCATGTGCCATCAGGCGAACCTGAAAGGGAAATATCAGCAAAGTTAAGGAGTGCACAAGATGCCCTCCGGGCTAGGCTGAACGACCAGCGACAGAATAGAGTCTTTGAAGTAGGCGAAAAAGTCCTAGTAAAAAGAAGCCGCAGGGTTGGCAATAAACTCACGCCGTTATGTGAAGAACGGATCGTAGAGGCAGACCTTGGCACGACCGTTCTCATTGGAGGGAGGGTGGTCCACAAGGACAACCTTAAATAGGGCGAGAGCTGAAATAAATTCTATGCATCTTGAATTTAACTATAAGTTTCAACATTTGAGCCACTAGGCTTCACCCTTCAGTTTTAATATTTACGCCACTTGGCATTTCCTTTCGGAAGACACGTAGTAATAGTTTGGTCCGTTTTGTCTGTCTTCCGCAGGTTCGGGTTCCTGATATTTCTAT
This sequence comes from Drosophila kanekoi, assembly GCA_037075305.1. Classification (NCBI taxonomy): domain Eukaryota; kingdom Metazoa; phylum Arthropoda; class Insecta; order Diptera; family Drosophilidae; genus Drosophila; species Drosophila kanekoi. The sequence goes on along the minus strand of JBAMCE010000141.1, from coordinate 157,248 downwards.
TTTTGGCAAGTGCGGCAGCGCGTGTGACTAATTACTCACACGCCAAGTATATTCCCATTGTTGAGGGCCAAGTTCTGGTCTGGGAGGAGTTCAATTTCGTCAGGCACACAGCAAACATCTCTGAGTACGAGAAAATGATAAACGAAACAATGGAGCTATGTGAAATGTTCCCGCAGTCACACATGAGAAAGCTTCTAAGCGTAGATGCGTCCCACCTCAGAGATCTGTTAGAAGCTCTTGGCGTGCCACAGGGTGGCAAGAAGTTTAGATTTCTTGGGCACAGCCCTCAAAGTAGTTGCGGCAACACCTGACGCCAGTGACTTCGAGAAGATCAAATTCACTGAGTTACAGTTGGTGAACGTTAACAACCGACAGGTAGCTATCAACACAAAAGTTCAGGAACAAATCAATCAACTCACTACAAGTGTCAACACATTACTAAAAGCTGCAAAAAAGAATCAGATAGATTCCGGGCACTTATACGAAACTCTTTTAGCTCGGAATAGAATGTTGCTGATGGAAATGCAGAATTTGGTGCTCGCTGTTACCCTTGCAAAAATTAATATCATAAACCCAAATATATTAGATCACGCAGATTTGAAATCTGTTTGGATCGATGAACCCACAGGTTCTTCAATAGCAGACCTTATGTCCGTTGCGTCCGTGAAAGTATTACAATCTGTTAATACCCTTCAATTTATTATTAAGTTCCCGAATCAATCAAAATGGTTTGCAGAAAGGTGATGCTGTATCTAGTTGCACATGAGAATGCTGAGTGCGGAGATCAAGTGCTTGCCCTTAAGAATTGCACTTCCACTCCGGGAGGAACCTTTTGTCAACTTTCACCGACCAGCTCTTGTGTCAGAGAGCTGCATGCTGGTGGCTTGGCAAACTGCCAAATACAGCCGAGTCACTTAGACCCGATCACATGGGTCGATGACGGAATTCTGATCATCAATAACCGGCCTGCTAAAGCTTGCACAGACAATGGTACTGAGACTTGGGTTCCCGGAACAAATCTAATCCCGTTCAAGAATTGGGCTCTGATCAACGAAACTAAGTACTTGAATCGCAACAAAGTCCAGAGTAAGTTCCCCGGCATCGCGGCATCTCCCCTTCTGAACGTCACCGGCCACCAAGACGTGCTGAGTCTCCATTACCTTCATCGCTTCACGTCGACAGCGTGGTAATAGCCTTGTTGGGTGCTGTGTGTTGCACCATAATTTGCATCAGAGTCACCTACCGACGGTTCACAAAAAACATGGCATCGGCCAAGGATATTAAGGAGGTGATCGCCGAGATAGGAGCGGCCAAGGGCGGCCTTAACTTAAAAGGGGAGCAGTTAACAGAGGTCAACGACACCAGCTCCTGATGCTGATATAGCACTGGGCTGGATGTTCTTACGAGCTAACAGGGATCAGCAAAATGCAATATAACACTATTTACTGATGCTGACATAGCTATGGGCCACACGACGGCAACGCACGAGGCGCATGCTAAGCATTCTAGCGGCCGTTGTGAAAAGCACACAATAGCTTAGGTATTTTTGATCAATCTTTTGTAAATTTAGTTTTTATACGGCTTTCACTGAGGTACATCGGCCCATCGATTTCGCATATAAATTAACTCACTCACTACAGAGTATCGGCCTAGTGTTTTATAAATCATCATCAAAATAAAGTCTTATTAAAATAATCCGCGAGGACTTATTTTTTAAATCCTAATTTATATATTTTATGGGATCGGATATAATTCCTTCTACACACATTTGCACAAATACATTATTCCCTTTTTACCCATTTTCAATGGGTTCAGGGTATAAAAAGTAACAACGAGCTAATAGTATAAAATAGCAAATGATGCATCGCGTCACAGAGCCTCCAAAATAAATTTGTACAAATCACTCGACTTCCAAACATTCTTTTCCCACAATCACTTTCAATTTAACAATTAAAAAAAAAAACACTCAAAGGAACATAATTCGCATATTGATGCACAAGCAAATAAAAATAGTAGAACCCTCTGTATCAGAATACAACAGCCCACTCCTACTAATTCCTGAGAAACATTTACCAGGTTCCACTGACAAAAGATGGCAAAAAGTAGTAGAATATCGTCGAATTAATAAAAAATTATGGGCTGACAAGTTTCCACTTCCAAGAATAGAAGATATTCTTGATCAACTAGGGCATTCAAAACAGTTTTCATTTCCTTATGTCTATGTCTGGATTCCACCAAATTGAATTTCACAATATAACGTATTTCAATGAGCAATGGCTACTTACGTTTCATGCGACTGTCATATTAATTATAAAGAGCGCCAAACTCTCAAAAGAATGATGACAATAGCAAATTCAAGTCTTCAGGCTTCTCAACTTTTCCATATATTGATGACTTGATAGTTATTGGTTGTTCCGAAAAGCACATGAAACACAACCTTAAGCTCCAGAGATGATAATTTTTTATGAACGAAGTGCTTTTCTAGGTCCGAAGTATACTGACAAGAAGTATACTGACAAGTATACTACCAGATGACAAAAAAATACGAAGTCATTAAAAAATACCCATGTAAAATTCGAATGGATAGGTGAATGTCACTCAGATTTTGAATACCTTAAAAGAAAATTAATAAGGCTAATTAAAATTAATCATTGCTTCAATACCCTGATCTTAGCAAAGAGTTTTTCAGTAAAACTGACGCAAGTAAGCAAGCGCGCGGAGCACTGTTCTTACATAAGAACACCATGGTGTGCATCTACCAAGAGCATACGCATCAAAAACCTTTACAATAGACGAGAGTGCAAATCCACTCGGAAATAAAACATTTTCGTCCATACATATATGACAAATATTTCATTGTTAAAGCGGATCACAGACCATTAACTTACCTTTTTTTATTTATTATTTATTCATTAATGGTCGACAAAACGAGTGTCTTCCTCATAATTCAGTAGATTATACATACAGTAGATAATGGAATTATATGCTAAAAGCCTAGTTAGATAACACAGTTCTCTAAATAGCATCACCGACCGATGGAGGTGTTTTAGTTGCCAGCCCGGCCAGCTGTGCCCCTTTTCAGAGCTAAATTTGTCAATGACGCTATTAGGGCCTACATCTAAGCACAAGGGTGTAAGTAGGATAAAAGTGTTCTTAAGAAAAATTAAAAATAATCTTAGTTTGCTATATTAATTAATAAAATACAATAAATAGAAGAAAATAAAGTAAGAAGATTGTTAATAAAGTAAAGAAACGTAAGATAGATATATACAGTGTTAAGTAGATAGGACAGAGAGAAAAGTAATGGGAAAAGTAATGGGAAATCACCGACCCGGTGGGGGAAAATTTAGAGGCTGTCCGGCAAGCTATGCCCCTGCTCATAGCTGGGAATGGTCAGTGACTTCCCGAAGGTATTCTGAAAGCAACGATTTTATTAGGGGTAGAGAAAGTTCGGTAGAGAAAACGTGATGCAAACTATTATAATTTTTACATAGCACGCGAAAAGAATTGTGCATAGCGTAGTCTGTTATGCACTTAGACAGGAATAAGGGGCGGTAATTTCTGGTTGGTTTAGACGGAACTGAGAATTGAAGTCGCCCTAGCAGAAAATGAGAATCTATATCGCCAATAATCAACTTATGTAGAAGGACAATACCGAATATTGTCCTACGGTTGGTTAACGATGGAAGGTTAAGAAGAAGCAGCGTGCTGGAGTAGGATGGCAACCGAAGATTAGGGTCCCAATTTAAACCTCGTATGGAAAAAGGAGGAATACGAATACGATCCAGTCTATTGTTATACTGCGGAGACCAGATGCAAGAGCAGTATTCAAGAATAGGGCGAACAAGAGAGATGTACAGAAGTTTAGTTATAAAAGGATCGTTAAACTCTTTGGACAATCCTTTAATGAATCCAACTACACCTTTTGCCTCATTAACGATGGTATCTATGTAAAGATTGAAACAGAGTTTAGATAGTATACGTTGCAAAGGGGTATTGTCGATTGTATACCTGACAAGATAAGGTGTAGTACGATTAAATGTGATAAACATACACTTTGAACAATTCAGATGCATTGTTCGAACACCAAAGTTGCATAGCGTTCAAATCGTCTTGTAGACGAGAATGGTGTAGGGGATTAGTGTATTATAGAATAAGTTTCACATCATCCGCATACATGAATACACGGGCATGTTATATAACAGAGGGGAGATCATTTATAAAAAGAGTAAAGAGTCCATGATGACTACCTTGAGGAACACCAGAAGTAACGTGAACTTGTTTAGAGGTAGTCAGCCTCAGCACTACTCGTTGGGTCCTACCTTTTAAATAAGAATTAATCCAAAGCAAAAGAGACGGAGGGAAACCTATTCGGTCAAGTTTAAAAAGTAAAGTGTCATGGTGCACAGAGTCAAACGCCTTACTGAAGTCAGTATAAATGACATCAGTTTGCATTTTCGAAAGAAAAGCATCATTTACCAAGGAAGTAAACTCAAGCAGATTGGTCGTAGTTGACCGATTCTTTACGAATCCATGTTGAACAGGGGAAAAAACAGATTTGCAGAAATGCTGCAAATTCGAAGTGATTATTTTTCAAATAATTTATGAATAGCGGACAGTTTTGCAATGCCCCTGTAATTTTGTATATCAGACTTTCCACCTTTCTTGTGGAGAGGAATGATATAAGATTCCTTCCAAAGAGATGGAAAGAGAGAAGATTCAAAAAATTGATTAAAAAGCTTTTGCAGTGGATAAAGAAGGGAAGAACTACACTCCTTGAGTAGACAACTAGGAATATTGTCAGGCCCAGGAGAGTAAGAAGATTGTAAAGAGTTTATAGCTAAAAGGAGAGAGGAGTGTGAAATAATAGGAGGAGGTATAGAACTAGAGGAAGAAATAGTATAAGGGTAAGAATTATTATTAGGATAGACTGAGGAGTAAGTTGATTGGTAAAATTAGCAAAGAGGTTAGCAGAAGCAGAGTCATTACTAGCTTTATCCATCCCGAAAGAAAAATAAGTTGGCAAACTTGAAGATTTACGCTTCAAGTTTACAAAATCGTAAAACTGTCTCTGATTTTGGGCAAATTGCCTTTAACAACGAGTTAGATAATTCTCATAGCATTGAGCATTCAGAAGAAAGAAGTTCGACTTGGCTATGGAATATTAAGCCAAGTCTGTACACGAACCAGACTTTTTAAACTTTTTAAAATATTTAGATTTTAAGTTTTTAAGCTGTGACAATCTGGGAGTAAACCAGGGTAGTTTTGAAAAAGTAGTCGAAGGAATTGACTTGGGAATACTCATATCTAAGAGGGAGTTTAGGGTGCTATAAAAAAAAGTAATAGCAGTATTCATATCAACCGAGTCTTATAAGAAAGACCAATCGGTTGTATAAATAAGCTGATTCAGCAATGAAAAATGAGCACGAAATGATACGATTTCAATTGAATATTGTAATCTCTTAAGTAGGATAATATACATCCTCAGGAAGAGATAAAGGAGGGGACCTAGACACATTAGAAATAAGGTAGTCGTTAGCAAATACAAGGTCAAGTGTTCTATTCAAATTATTAGAAATTGAGTTGATTTGAAACAACGAAAAATCAAGCATGCAGTCTATAAAATCATGCTGTGCTGAGGGCACTAGATAATTATCGGCAGAGAATAATGCCCAAGAGATGTTCGGCAAATTAAAATCACCCAACACCATAAATAGGTCATTATCACGCACGTGTGAAGAAACTTCTTTAATACAAGTAATATGTTTCATATAAACTTGAATATCAGAAGAAGGAGGGACATAAGAGCATGTAATATAGATATTCCGTGTAGGAAAAGACACCTTAACTGATACAATCTCAGCGTCAGTAGGCGTACTAAAACAGATAAGTTCTGACTGGAGAGTGGCTTTAACGGCAATTAACACCCCACCACCTCGAGTAGGCCGATCATTTCTGTGCAAAATAAAACTATTCGAAAATATCTCAAAATCGGATATGGTTGAATTTAACCATGTTTCTGAAAATGCTATTATATCCGAGTTGAAGGAAGTACTGGCCATAAAAAGATTTTTAAGCTTTGATATAAGACCTCTGACATTCTGATAATGAATACAGATTTGGCCAGAAGATTAAGTTAGTTTTTTTGGTGCAGAAATGGTACCCTGTATTGAAGGGACTGGAAGGGTGACAGGCTGGTTACGCTTTTTTGGCTTGAACTCGTGAACAATCATGTGTGGAGGGCCAAATTTGGGATCACAAATGATTGGGAACATATCATGTGAAACATTTATTTTGAATGATGATATTTCACGAGGGGTGGAGAAATTAAATTTGGTTATTGACACGCTAGCAGAAGATTTGCTAGCAATATAGGCTGCCAATGACTCAGAAGTGGAGTCCGATGAAAGTCGAGACACAAAAACTTGCCTACGAGGGGCAACAACCGTTAAAGTAGGTGCTGATGGGGCTGCAGGTAATACAGGAGTTGGAGGAGCTAAAGAGGCACCATGATTGTGTTTAACAATCTGGGCAAGACTACGCACAGGTCTATCTTTGCGGCCAGGAGCTGATGGGGCTGAGACAGTTTGGATAACTGGGACAGTATCAGGTACGGGATCTACTGAAACTACTATAGGGGATGAAACGGGGGTAATTGGGCAGTCGCTTGGAGAAGGCGATAAAGACAACATTGGAGATAAATCCAAGTTGCTAGGTAGGGACATGAAAGGTAGGAGTCTGAACAGACGTAGAGGGCAATTGCAAAAGATGAGGCTCCAACCGGCGATTGGTTGGAGACTCGAATTTATATTTGGCAAGCAACTCAAAACTCGAGTCAAAATTACTCGACAGCTGCTTAGCCACATTATTCAATTTTAAGAATTGATTTCTCACGGAATTATACATTCTGGCGAAATCAATTTGCTTGTCGATGCAATCTGGGGACGACCGACGCAAGCCACCGCAGCCCTTCTTGGCAACTGCAGCGACCTTGTCGCAATCATGCCCACATACCTGCACATTTAGCATGCATCATATTCTCACACAGCCAGCAATTAACAAATTGCGGCTGTGCAGAATCTTCAGCCTGCTTGAACGTGCAAGGTTTCTTACAGCACTACATAATTATTACAAGAATATGCAAGTTACGAGAGCGCAGAGCAAAACGAAAACGGTGCACAAAAATGTAGAAAGTAAACACTCAAAAAACAATTTGCAATAGCACAAATTTGCGAGAGCGTGATGCACAAGCAGAAATGTGCAGAAGCGAACACACTCACTTGCAAGTGTATGCACAGGGGAGCACCAAAGCAAAAGAATCAAAAACAGGCAATAACAACAACACGGAACTGCCGCCGAGTTTTATAACTGCAATAATTAACAGACTTACGCTGCACAACAGATAACACTTTGCACAATTTATAAAAGTTTTTTAAATAATGCACAAAAAATGCAAAATTTAGAAATAAAAAGCAGGATTAAAGCGCAAAAATATATAAAACACGTCAATCACTCTCAACTGAGAACTCTCTCTTTTCTTATCAATAGTAAGTCAAGGTTCAACACTAAGACGAATAAGATTAGAAATACAAGAATACAGTAGAATATATAAGGGGTAAAGATAAAATGCAAATGCGTTATCAATAACAAGCATCAATGATTTAAAAGAAATGACATACCAATTCTTAAAAGTCACTACAAGACAATATAAATCCTGCACAGAAAATAATAATAAAAATAAACAAGAACATATGCCAAGCCAATATCTTAAAAATTCTTCTAAGCCCAACGTATATCAAGTAATTAATAATAACGATGCTTGGAAAGTAGAGTCCTTGCGATCAACACCTATCAAATGTTTACGAAAACATTGTAACAAAGTTGAATCACGAATCAAAGAAGCCGGTATAAATATGATTAGCCAACTCAAAGTGGCACTGAGTGAAAAGATCTTTGAAAACATTTCAATAGATACTTTCAAAACTACTAGCAATATTTATTTAAAGAACTTAAGAGTAGCGCTATTCAAGCCGGTGACCCAAATAAATAAAGATATATAAAATTAAACAATATTGTCCACATTCAATTACTAACCCATGCAAGGATGGGTCCTATGTCCCTATACATTTTAAAATCATTAGCAAAAATTAAAAGACAGTACTATTGGAGAAATATGATACATAATATTACAGAGCTAGTACGTAAATGTCAGAAATGTTAAAAAGCTTAAACTACCAAGCACACTTAGACCCCACTAACCATTACAGACACACCAATAAGTGTTTTCGATAAAGTACTAGTCGATACCATTGGTCTATTACTTAAGCTAGTAAGTCAGAAAATGGTAGCGAATATGCAGTCACGATTATTTGTGACTTATCAAAATATCTTGTTGCCATATATACAGCGAATAAATGGCGAAAAACGGAGCAAAAGCTATATCCGAATCATTTTTTCTAAGGTACGGTCCAATAAAGAAGTTCATTACGGAAATGGGTACTGAAAAAAATATTTCCATAACTTACGACTTATGTCAATATCTACATTATGTCTACAGCACACCATCACGTTAAGTTTGGAGCTGTGTAACGAAGTCACAGAACCTTAAATTAATATCTACATTCCCACAATTCAGTTGATAAACTAGTTTTTAGCAAATACCCAAATCTACCTACCAAGTTATTTTAAAAACGAGGAAGAAAGGCTATCTTCGGCACGCCGAAGATCTAATACCCTTGCAACCTTTTAATGCCGAGAAAATGGTTAATGCCGAGCTTGGTGAAGGTATCTTGATAAACAAAAAAGGCTTTTAATCAAAAACCTAGTTTTCGACCGATCGTTCCTATGGCAGCAATATGATATAGTGGTCCGATCTTTAAAAGGATTTTGAATATATATGAGGAGCTTAGTAAAACTAATAAATGCCGAGTTTGGTCAAGATATCTTGAAAAACAAAATGTTGTTTCATACAAAATCGTCATTTTCGACCGATCGTTCCTATGGCAGCTATATGATATAATAGTCAGATCCAGCTGGTTTTGACATATGTTCTGCGTGCAACAGAAAAAGGGACCTCTGCAAAGTTTCATTAAGATAGCTTTAAAACTGAGAGACTAGTTCGCATAGAAACAGACAGCCGGACAGACGGACATGGGTATATCGACTCGACTGTTGATGCTGATCAAGAATATATATACTTTATGGGGTCGGAGATGTCTCCTTCTATGCGTTACACATTTCACGACAAAATTATAATACCCTCTGCAAGGGTATAAAAAGGCTTTTAATCAAAAACCTAGTTTTCGACCGATCGTTCCTATGGCAGCTATATGATACAGTGGTCAGATTTTAAAAGGATTTTGCATATATATGAGGAGCTTAGTAAAACTTATAAATGCCGAGTTTGGTCAAGATATCTTGAAAACAAAATGTTTTTTCATACAAAATCTTAATTTTCGACCGATCGTTCCTATGGCAGCTATATGATATAGTGGTCCGATCTTAATAGGATTTTGCATATATATGAGGAGCTTAGTAAAACTAATAAATGCCGAGGTTGGTGAAGATATCTTGAAAAACAAAATGTTTTTTCATACAAAAACTTAATTTTCAACCGATCGTTCCTATGGCAGCTATATGATATAGTGGTCCGATCCTAATAGGATTTTGCATATATATGAGGAGCTTAGTAAAACTAATAAATGGTCAAAATTTGGTCAAGATATCTTGAAAAACAAAATGTTTTTTCATACAAAATCTTAATTTTCGACCGATCGTTCCTATGGCAGCTATATGATATAGTGGTCCGATCTTAATAGGATTTTGCATATATATGAGGAGCTTAGTAAAACTAATAAATGCCGACTTTGGTCAAGATATCTTGAAACACAAAATGTTTTTTCATACAAAAACTTAATTATCGACCGATCTTTCCTATGGCAGCTTAATGATATAGTAGCCAGATCCAGCTGGTTTTGACATATGTGCTGCGTGCAACAGAAAAAGGGACTTCTGCAAAGTTTCATTAAGATAGCTTTAAAACTGAGAGACTAGTTCGCATAGACACAGACAGCCGGACAGACGGACATGGCTATATCGACTCGACTGTTGATGCTGATCAAGAATATATATACTTTATGGGGTCGGAGATGTCTCCTTCTATGCGTTACACATTTCACGACAAAATTATAATACCCTCTGCAAGGGTATAACAACGAAAAAAAAAAATGAACACTATAAACAAATCGAATTTTAATATAGAAGAAGCATATAAGAGAGCTGGAATAATGATAAAAAATAATAAGAAAAAACAAAAAAAAACGAGGAAGAACGGCTACCTTCGGCACGCCGAAGATCTAATACCCTTGCAACCTTTTAATGCCGAGAAAATGGTTAATGCCTAGCTTGGTGAAGGTATCTCAATAAACAAAAAAGGCTTTTAATCCAAAACCTAGTTTTCGACCGATCGTTCCTATGGCAGCTATATAATATAGTGGTCCGATCTTAAAAGGATTTTGCATATATATGAGGAGCTTAGTAAAACCATTAAATGCCGAGTTTGGTCAAGATATCTTGAAAAACAAAATGTTTTTTCATACAAAATCTTAATTTTCGACCGATCGTTACTACGGCAGCTATATGATATAGTGGTCCGATCTTAATAGGATTTTGGATATATATGAGAAGCTTAGTAAAACTAATAAATGCGGAGGTTGATGAAGATATCTTGAAAAACAAAATGTTTTTTCATACAAAAACTTAATTTTCAACCGATCGTTCCTATAGCAGCTATATGATATAGTGGTCCGATCTTAATAGGATCTAGCATATATGTGAGGAGCTTAGTAAAACTAATAAATGCCGAGATTGGACAAGATATCTTGAAAAACAAAATGTTTTTTCATACAAAATCTTAATTTTCGACCGATCGTTTCTATGGCAGCTATATGATATAGTGGTCCGATCTTAATAGGATTTTGCATATATATGAGGAGCTTAGTAAAACTAATAAATGGTCAAAATTTGGTCAAGATATCTTGAAACAAAAAATGTTTTTTCATACAAAAACTTAATTTTCGACCGATCTTTCCTATGGCAGCTATATGATATAGTAGTCAGATCCAGCTGGTTTTGACATATATGCTGGGTGCAACAGAAAAAGGGACTTCTGCAAAGTTTCATTAAGATAGCTTTAAAACTGAGAGACTAGTTCGCATAGAAACAGACAGCCGGACAGACGGACAGACGGACATGGCTATATCGACTTTTACTGTTGATGCTGATCAAGAATATATATACTTTATGGGGTCGGAGATGTCTCCTTCTATGCGTTACACATTTCACGACAAAATTTTAATACCCTCTGCAAGGGTATAAAAATGATGGTAAGAAAGGGTCAGATTATAGATTAGAATTTGGAGACCAAGTTAGATAGCTGGGACCCTTTAAAATTATAATATCATAGTTTATAAAAACAAAAAAACAAAAGTTCATAAGACAGATTTAAATTGTTTTACACTTAACAACATTACATGCAAATTTCTCTAGATATTGGTCGGACCAACATTCAAAATATAAAAAACCAAGTTAGAGGTTCTAGTCGGGAGCTCCCGACTAGAAGATACCCTGATCCCTCTTGTTCCAACACCAAATGCAGCCCGCGCTACGTTCTTGAATGTGTGTGTGTAATGTGTTCATAAATTCCTAGAATTTGCGTTTCCTGCTGCTAGCACGTGCGCAGTGAAAACTGCGAACAACAAAACAAAAACCGATCATAATGAAATTTTCTACAGTATATCTTATTGCACCATAGAATTTTTGTGTATTCTCAAAAAGTCAATAACAGATCTTATAAGTTCTGATATCCTTGAGTTCATACATACGGTCAGATGGAGAGACAGACGGACAGACGGACAGACCGTCTATTGATGCTGATCGAGTATATATATACTTTATGGTGTCGGAGATGCTTCCTTCTGCCTCTTACATACATTTGCACAAATACTTTGTAACCTTCTATAACATGCATTAATGCAAACAAGTTAAGAACAAACAAAAAAATGATTAGTGTTAAAACAAAAATAAAAACAATTTAAAACAAAATATCAAAGAACTTCAACGTTATATCTTTTATAAAGGGGGGTTTAATGTATTCATTCATGGGCACTGTAACACTGAGTTAAAATTTTAAAAAGTGCCATTGACAATAATGAATATAAATAAACAAAACAAAACATAAGCGCAAGTCAATGACTCGATCAAATGAAATATGATCAGCCACAGGACGGCCACCTTAGGGCGTATTACTGCATAAACACTGACCATTCATCTCAAGGGCAATGCGCGGGAGCGCTATGTACAAGAAGTACATAGGTGCACGCGCACAAATACTTTATTGCAACTATATATGCGTGAGTACGTTCGCCCTCTCAGACTATGTTATCTTAAACATAATTATGGTTAGTCGAATGTGTACGCTACGATGAGTTCATTTTAATTCAATAAAAAAATCTTAAAATCATACAGTTTCAAAATATAATACAATTGCAATGTGTCCTCGAATTACTTTACAATCCCCAAGCGCCTTCTGATCGAGCGTTATTAACACGATAGATTTTCTGTTCCTAAACAGTTCGAGCAATTTACGAATTTATTAGTGTAAGTAGTTATTAAAGCATTTAACAGCTGGCATCCCTTCAACAATCTTAAATGAATTATTTAAGCTAGTTAGCTTACCTGGCTTAAGTTTAATTTAATCGTTTTTTAGAGTTTAAGGAAACCAGAAGGGACTTAATGTATTTGGTGCTTGATAATAACCAAAGTTCCTCATATATAAATTATTATTAATAATAATAATAACAGCAATTTAGAATACGGCCTGCTAATACTTCTTACCGTTTGAAAAAATTACCATTCATGTTCCTTATAGATTTACGGCAAGTCCAAACTCTAAACCCATAAGATTGCACTAGTCGCGCTGCCGATCGTGTAGGGAATGACTAGATGACTATTATATTGCACCGTACGCATAAAAGTGACGTCGGTAGCGTAATGTGACGGATGCAAGTTGTTGGTGGCGCGGTAAGTTAGAGGCCAATCTCTGCTCTCTAAGGAACAGCCTGATATCTTATTGATCCGGCTTATATCGACAGGCAACCAGTGGCTGAAATTGAGTTGGTATGTAGATTAAGCTGTTGTGACCATCCAAGGATTGCCTGTTAATATTATATGGCTGGTATTCGTCTATAATGGGTATGCGTTCCACTAACTAAATAATGTACCTTTGGGCTAGCTTAACCTCACTAGAACATACATTCCGCAATTTGCCGAATGTATATATATTATTATGTATATATAATTATGATGAATGAATATTGCGCCGTCAAACGTTTTTATGTGTTCATATTTTCCACCATTCTCGAAGAATGAAGTCTTGTTACTTTATTGTTCTGCTAGGTAGGGGTGGTTATAATAACATATCTAACATATAGATAACATATCTTGAAACTAAAAGTAGCTCCATCTGAACCCAGAGTTGGCACAAGCGCAATCGAATAGCGTGATATTAAAGAATTGTTTCCCAAAGCGTGAAGGGTGGGTATTAGGGTATTAGAAGGGTGAATAGCTAGTTGAAGCGCTGACGCCGATAAAGAATAACAAATCGTAGCGAAGCTCTCCAGAGCTCAAACAGTCTAACCGATGAGAGAGGCCAACGCAAGGAGAGGGAAGGACACATCAGAAAATCGTAAAACATCTTACCGGTTACTTTTTACTTACTTTTATTAGTATTTTTAATTTTTTGAAAGCTGAAATTTTTCGTCCTTAATGTTGATTAACCACTCTTTTTTTAAATTTATGGTCGTGGCTTTGCTTCATGTGTATAATTAGGTATACATTTCAAGTTAAAGACACAGAATCCTAGAAATAATTGTTTCTATACCCTTGCAGAGGGTATTATAATTTTGTCGTGATCAGGATCAGGGTATCTTCTGACCGTCTGTCCGGCTGTCTGTTTCTATGCGAACTAGTCTCTCAGTTTTAAAGCTATCTTAATGAAACTTTGCAGAAGTCCCTTTTTCTGTTGCACGCAGCACATATGTCAAAGCCAGCTGGATCTGACTACTATATCATATAGCTGCCAAATTGAAGATCGGTCGAAAATTAAGATTTTGTATGAAAAAACATTTTGTATTTCAAGATATCTTGACCAAACTCGGAATTTATTAGTTTTGCTAAGCTCCTCATATGTATGCTAGATCCTATTAAGATCGGACCACTATATCATATAGCTGCCATAGGAACGATCGGTTGAAAATTAAGTTTTTGTATGAAAAAACATTTTGTTTTTCAAGATATCTTTACCAACCTCGGCATTTATTAGTTTTACTAAGCTCCTCATATATATGCAAAATCCTATTAAGATCGGACCACTATATCATATAGCTGCCATAGGAACGATCGGTCGAAAATTAAGATTTTGTATGAAAAAACATTTGGTTTTCAAGATATCTTGACCAAACGCGGCATTTATAAGTTTTACTAAGCTCCTCATATATATGCAAAATCCTTTTAAGATCGGACCACTATATCATATAGCTGCCATAGGAACGATCGGTCGAAAACTAGGTTTTTGATTAAAAGCCTTTATATACCCTTGCAGAGGGTATTATAATTTTGTCGTGAAATGTGTAACGCATAGAAGGAGACATCTCCGACCCCATAAAGTATATATATTCTTGATCAGCATCAACAGTAAAAGTCGATATAGCCATGTCCGTCTGTCCGGCTGTCTGTTTCTATGCGTACTAGTCTCTCAGTTTTAAAGCTATCTTAATGAAACTTTGCAGAAGTCCCTTTTTCTGTTGCACGCAGCACAGATGTCAAAACCAGCTGGATCTGGCTACTATATCATATAGCTGCCATAGGAAAGATCGGTCGAAAATTAAGTTTTTGTATGAAAGAACATTTTGTGTTTCAAGATATCTTGACCAAATTTTGACCATTTATTAGTTTTACTAAGCTCCTCATATATATGCAAAATCCTATTAAGATCGGACCACTATATCATATAGCTGCCATAGGAACGATCGGTCGAAAATTAAGATTTTGTGTGAAAAAACATTTTGTTTTTCAAGATATCTTGACCAAACTCGGCATTTATTAGTTTTACTAAGCTCCTCATATGTATGCTAGATCCTATTAAGATCGGACCACTATATCATATAGCTGCCATAGGAACGATCGGTTGAAAATTAAGTGTTTGTATGAAAAAACATTTTGTTTTTCAAGATATCTTCACCAACCTCGGCATTTATTAGTTTTACTAAGCTCCTCATATATATGCAAAATCCTATTAAGATCGGACCACTATATCATATAGCTGCCATAGGAACGATCGGTCGAAAATTAAGATTTTGTATGAAAAAACATTTTGTTTTTCAAGATATCTTGACCAAACTCGGCATTTATAAGTTTTACTAAGCTCCTCATATATATTCAAAATCCTTTTAAAGATCGGACCACTACATCATATAGCTGCCATAGGAACGATCGGTCGAAAACTAGGTTTTTGATTAAAATCCTTTTTTGTTTATCAAGATACCTTCACCAATCTCGGCATTAACCATTTCCTCGGCATTAAAAGGTTGCAAGGGTATTAGATCTTGGGCGTGCCGAAGATAGCCTTTCTTCCTCGTTTGTCTAGTATTTCATCGATATTCGGGGGGGATTTCATTGAGATTGCGGTTGACGACAATCACTTTTAAAAGAGTGTTAAAAATGGGTTTCTTATATTTATACTTCTTTTAAAGAATTTTGACAAAAATTTTCGGACGAGCTCGTTTTTATATGCCCACTACCGGGAGACAAACAACCAGAACTATTTCGGTAAATGAAATATTTTGGTGACCAGACACTTACGGCATCTAAGACCAAAACTTCATGAAACACAAAACAATTTTAATTTAATCAAGAATGATACCTATATCATTAACGGTATAGTTGAAGCGCTAGAGCTGTAATGACGGCGTTATGATTATCAACGAGAGCCCGGTACGAATAAATACAGACGGCGGGCCTGAGATATCGACGAACGGTACGCACCTGGTCACCTTTGAGCGGTCAGCGACTATTAACGGTACCAAGTATATGAATCAGCGCGAGTTGGAATCCACTTTTAAACTTCATCAGCAATAACCCAGTTTCGAGCATGCCACTGCTCCACAGGATGAACAATCAAAACTTACACACCATCCAGGAGTTTAAGGAGGAAATAGCATCAACGTGGTCACCCAAGATATGGTCGCAACTTGATTGGGAATCAGTCTCATGTGCACGGCCTTATTATTCCTATTCCAAGTGCTAAGGAGAAAACGAGTATCAAGGAAGACACAAAGGGTCATCGATAACTTCAGTATAACCGGGGACGGTGATAATCCTGAGGGGAGTAGTTAACAGGTAACCCTCGGGCCTAAGTATTAAGCAGCACTCGTACGCGCTGACACACAAATACTTAAGATCAGCGCCCTAGCTGCAGCGGTCAGCAGCAGTTAGCAGGTATTCTTGGTAAGTCGCAAGTGTTTCTTTCGTTATCGCTTACGAATATGATGAGTCGGAATGCTGACCATGATTTGTAACGTGTTGTTTAAAGTTAAGCTTTTAATATTATTGTGTTTAGCTTTACCTGCACAAAACATTGTATTGTAAATTCAATAAGCTTGAATAAGCTTCTGTATTGAGTACAAGCAAAGAAAAAAAAAACATACCACCTGCGACGCCAACCGACCAAAGGAGAGGCCCGCTAGAAGCAAGTACAACTGCCTAAAAGTCATCACACTTCGAGAAGGTGCAGATTTTTTGCCAAAATGTATGAGATGAGTCACACATACAAAAAACTATTTGGCGTCGAGGTATTTAGACCCTATTTATAAAAATGGTGAATCATTTTTAAAGAAAATAATTATTATTGATTGTACTAATATATATATATTATATTTTATATTATTATATATATAAATTATATTTATTTAAAATATTGGATAAAAATGTATATAAATGAAGGTTAGTGGTGTTTGGCTTCACCACTTATAATTAGTTAAAATTTCCTATTTTGAAAATGGGTGCCTTGCTGGTTGTAAGATGAAAAATTATAAAATAGAAAAGAAGAAGACATGCCTTTGCGAATTGAGTACAATGAGTAAGAAAGGTGCAGACTAAGAACATAGGCTATAGGTCGAACAAGAGTCGCTTGTTTTGATTATAGTTGATGTTGGTTTTTATGCAAAATATTTTGAAGCTGTCATTGAAATTTCGGCACCGGCAGAAGTAGTTGCAAACAGCCGGGTGTTGTGTTAGTAGATAGGGAATGTATGTTCTGCACCAGGAAGTGGCGATTTGTTTGAACGTTTTGATTTGTTTACGTTTTAAGCGGAAGTGGTTTGTTTATTATTATTGTGTTAAAAGTATATATATATATATATATAAGAATTTTTTTAACAGTTGTTGGGGTTCATTCAGATAATATCCTTCTAAATATTTTGCGTACATATCATATAAAACAGCAAATCGTCCGCGATCAAAATTTTAATTTAATTTGTCATATGGATATGATTCTGAATTCAAATGAACTTTTAAGCTTAGTAAATTGTCTGTTATCATTTTCCGCTCGAAATAAATGCGAATAAAGGGGGCGCTCTCTTTTAGCTGCTAGCTTTACATTCCAAGTGTGTTGAGAGTCAGCTACGAATGATGGATTCATATGACAGTCCCAGCTGAGGAATGCGATTGGGAGAGAACTTCCACTTCTAACCATATTAATCATTTGAAGTTTTGCTTGATCATTTAGCTCTATATGTTATTTTTAAGTTAACGGTATAAGCTAATATATTATCACCCTTAGTAATCGAACCTTCTATGCTGATGTAACTTTTATATGGTTAAACATATAAATCTTGGTTTTGAATTGTAATTGGAACTATGACATTCACATTAAAATATTGAAGATGGGGTCCATAAGTATGTTATTCCCTTTTCGTTATACTATAATCAGAATAAGGTCTTTCACGAACATATAAAAGGATGCTGGTAGTATTTAATAGCAAGTAAATGAGGTTGTGCGGCATGTCATTCATTTAATATCCTGGTGCAACGTTGAGAGGAAATTCATGAAGCGTATGAGATACAATGTTTACATCGACACCCACGTGATCTTGATCTATGTGCGTCATATTAAGTTGATCTAGATTGAACATTATTATTAAATTGACGTTTGACATAAATAAAATGAGTGAATGCTTTTATGTATACCCATACAAAAGTGAGAACGTATAGTATCTTGTTTTTCACATACTACATCATCAAATATCATTATCGAACTATCCTTGACTTTCTCAGGTGATACAACAACTTCGTTCTCGGAAAACGTGAAATACCCCATTCCTTTTATTGGAGTAAAAAGATTTTTTAACTATTCATATTTCGGTTGAAATAATGATTTTGAATATAAGTAAATATTTTTAAATTTTAATCCATTTTGGCTCTTCATTAAGCTAGTCATGATTAGCTCAATTAATCCTATAATTCAGTTTTTTAATAGCACACTGTGTCTTATATTATAATTATTTTATTGTGTGAAAAATCAATATTTCTCAATTCTATATTCTTTTTTTGCTTGCTTAAACGCATATTTAATGATTTTCTTTTTGCATATGAATAGCATTCACTGCTATACCTTCCACGAATAAATATCAATTAATATGACCATTTTTTTTCATAAAAGAGTCAGTCGTAAACCAAACGCCTATTGTGTATGTAGTCTAGTTAATAAAATAATTAATAGCCTCCCGATTGAATTAAATTTACCTGAATAAAAATTTTGAGGACCAGGCACGAAACTAAAAGAGTATTAACCCCGGTAAAGGCGCTTGTCGACGCTTGTGATTGTTTTTGCAATAGATGCACCACCCGATGCAAGTCCACAAAGTGCTCCTAGGGTTGTTAAGATAGGTATTAGCGGTAAGAAGCCGCCAACTTTGGTCGTTGTGTTACGCATAACGCGAACTCCTTGTCAGAGCCAAAGCCAAAGCCCAAAGCACCAAATATCGAAAATCTACACTGGTAGCAGGAAGCGAATTTCCTAAGGCCGAACCAAAATCTCAGCATCGTCTCATTTTCTGAAAATAAGCTTTGAACCTCGCTAACCATTAGTTCTTGCTGCACGCACAGGCAGGCCAACTTGACTACGTGTTCGACTCCCGGACATTCTTGAGCGCGGATCTGGTGGATAGCTAACCAGTGCGCACCCACACTCGGATTTAAAACATCTGATATAATTGTTAAACGGCATACTGGCCGTAGGTATAAGCGAAGGGCATAAGTACACATGAAATTTAAATTGCAATTTTTCCCGTTCTATATCACTGACATTGTATTTCGATCCTGATTTAGCGTGTATATGTCGCTGGCTACTATATTCCTAAGTTACACAGTTCAATTAAGATTCCACAGCACATCATCGTCATCAACAGGCCTGCTGACATCGTTGGATTATACTAAAGTAGTGACTACTGTGTGAAAAAAGAGGTAATAAGCCAGCTTATCGAATTGTACATATTGTTTGAATCGCGGTTATAGTCAGCGGGTGTACTCCTAATCAGCCTTCGTAATTACAGATAATTTTTTTGTGGATCATTCAGATCAGCAGTTGTTTAACTTACTATTAGTTTCGTAGTGTAATCTCATTCAAGTATGTTTTTGCACAGATCGAGTTTATTTTTATAAAAACAAAAATTGTTCTTTGCACGTAATGTATAATGAAGTACGATCATGAATTTAAATTTTCCTTGAATACAATTATATGATAAAATGATATCTTAATTCCTTTTTGGGCGCCTTAGGTAAATAATATCGCTTATAAAATGGTAGTTGAAAAGACAATCACAGATGCAGGTACAGGTAGGGCGGGTGAAGACCGGGGGTAGCCAACATATTACCTCCTCTTCTCTATATGATATATTCTGCTTGCAGATCGTAGTCGCTTCTTACATATCGTGGAATTCCGTCATACCTTAACTCTACTTTCTTTTCTTTATTATACTTGACTCGTCGAGTGTGTTAGGGAGCAAAAGAACCCACGCCCCTTCCCTGAGCACGGTCGGAACCCGTAGACGGAGTACGCTCCCAATACACAACACGAGTGTTAGGCGAGACGCGCCCAGCGTAGCCGTCGTTTTCGTTACATGATAAAATAATAAGAAAAAATGGCGCCCAACGTGGGGCTCAAAGCTTCTGCTCTTCCGCTTCTCTTCCCTGAGATCCGGAATTGACCCACAAGAACTTAGGAGAGAGCCGATAGCATTGTTCGTAACATGATTTGTCGCGAGCCAATGTGGACGATCCTACGTTAAATCCATGCTAGCTTTCATCTTCTTCCTATCCGTATTACAATATACCATCCAAATAGTTTTAGCTTCCGTGCCGACATTTAGTTTCGCTATGAACTGCTGGTATTCTGATGTCTTTTGTTGGAGCCAGACCAGGAAGTAAATCGTCGTGCGATTTATTTAGTGGATCAGTTATACGGTTCCACTAGAAATCTTATTATGCTTTCGCCATTTCTGATTCATTTAGGACTTTTAGCTCTGGTTTCGAGTCGGTTCTCTACCAAGTGATAGAAGGTTGGTAGGGCATAATAACATTCCATTTGTTCTAGTTGAATTGAGAATTGTTCTGGTTGGGTTATTTCGACTCGTCCCTCTTCAACTTAGTTCAGACATCTCAACACTGATTTAGTAAAATAGTTTGCTTGCTTTTTGTAAGGAGATATATCAATTATAGAGATTTAGACTATGCGATGTATTTACCTAAGGATAAGTCTCATGTTATAATATGTCATAATATTGTTATATTAATATCGAAGTGCCTTAAACGTTTTCCTTCTGCCGTAAAACCGTTTCCGACTGTCGTAATTATCGCTTATTAGCGCTGTTCGTATATATTTTAAAATTAAAATCCTTTTGGGATCAATTTCTATTTAACTCTTTGACCAATTATAATCGATTTATTGATGATGGCTGTCGTACGAGTCAGGAAAATTTAACTCTCAGCGAAGCACCTGCAGTGTGTACTATTTGCAATGAATCATCGATTGGTGATGCAGACATTGTAGAAACTCCATGCGCTCATAAATTTCATCGAAATTGCCTAATTCAATGGTTAAGAAGCAGTGAGACATGTCCCTTTTGCAAACGAGCTTGTAGTCGAGAACTATTCGAAGATAGCACTGACTTAAATGTAGTAGCTTCACAAAGACCTACTAACACGGGGGCGGTTCCTCGGTCCCGACCTATTACCCGAAGTAATGCTCGCCATACTCCTAAAGCCGCCAGAGGTCGTCCTGGTGGACCGACCAACTCTCGGGAGCAAGCGGGATCGCGAAACACCCAACCTTCTGGGGAATCGCTTGGTATGTCAGAACAGCGTGTGCAGCTGCTTATCAGTAAGACACTGGAAGCCCATAAGGCTGAAATGGAGTCCTATTTGTCCGAAGAATTAAATGCCGCAGTTAGAAATTTAAACTTGTATCAGGAGCCACGTGAGGAACCCCAATTAGAATGGGAAAATGATTTTTCACGTGATGCACCGCGATCGAACGATGCTCCGAGATTACCGAATGTTAGTGTTCAGTCTGATGCGAGACGTGAATACGCAGTCGATAGGCCCGACAAAATATTGAGTGTCATATCCAATTGGCAAGTCAGATTTTCAGGCTTGGCTAGTGATATCCCAGTTGATGACTTTATATATCGCATAAATTGCTCGACTTCACAGTGTTTAAATGGAAATTTAAGGTTGTTATATCAGTTTGCCAATTTGTTGTTTACCGGACCAGCTTAGACATTTTTTTGGAGATATCACCGTACGACTGACCAAACAGACTGGTTCAATTTGTGCACATTTTTGCGAAAAAGATATAAAGACCACAGATCAGACGAAGACATTAAAGACATTAAAGACGCAAACAACAAGGGTCCGAAAGCTTTGATGAATTTTTAGATGCGTTACGGGAACCAATGTCAGACTCAGAGTTAGTGATCAATGTCAAGCGCAACCTAAAACCATAAATGCTATACATTCTCCGGATAAATTGAGTTGCTGGAACTGCGAGTAAAAGGGACACAGATATTAAGAATGTTTAAAAGCTCGTCGCGTATTTTGTTACGGCTGTGGTGCCGTTGACACTTACAAACCCACTTGTAGAAACTGTAACCCAGTTTCGGAAAACTCTCCGGAGGACCTTCGTCGTCGTTCGTCAGAGAGACTAAGAAACCTATGGACTCAGCGGCGCTCGCTAAATAAGCACCGTGTTTCAGAAATTGATCATCGATCAAACAATGTGCGGCCGTTCACGAATTTGGAAATATTCCAACAGCATTACTTAGCCTTGTTAGATACTGGGGCTACGAAAAGCGTGATTGGAGGAAAATTGGATTTATCAGACAAAAACAACATGTTGTCGGTTCCATTTCAATTCCCATCGTTTATAATTCCATTGCAAATAATTTCGAATTCTTAATTGTCCCGTCTATCAAGGAAAACGTTCTCTGCGGAATAGATTTCTGGAGAGCATTTGGCATTTCAGTACATCATTCGAATACCCTGAATTCAGTGGAGTTCGAAGAAGTTGATTCGAATCAGATGTCGTTAACACTAGCCCAAAAGAAACGCTTACAATCAGTAATCACCTCTTTTCCTTCGTTTGAAAGAGATGGTCTAGGAAAGACTACTCTGGTAGAACATATCATTGATACTGGGGATGCCAAGCCCACAAAACAGAGGTCTTATCCGTTATCACCAGCAATGGAAAAATTGTTGTGCGAACAAGTAGATAGGATGATCAAACTTGGAGTCACTAAAGAAGCCCCATATTTCGCATGGTCATCTCCCGCGATATTGATTGTTAAGCCTGGAAAAGTCCGATTTTGTTTAGACTGTCGCAAGGTAAATGAAGTGACCAATAAAGATGCTTATCCGATTCCAAATTTAGATGGCTTGATAAGTAGACTTCCTCCTGTACATTGTGTGTCGTTTAAAAGATGACTTTTGGCAAATCTGCTTGGATGAATCATCGCGGAAAAAAACAGCATTCACTATCCCGAACAGGCCGTTATATCAATTTAAGCGGATGCCATTAGGATTGTGCAATGCACCGCAGACCATGAGCCGATTGATGGATCAAGTAATTCCTTACGACATGAAAGATAATGTTATGGCTTACTTGGATGATTTACTTGTTTTATTGCAAAGTTTTACGAACATTTAATTCATTTGGCTGAAATCGCCGCACGATTGCGTAGAGCAGGTTTGACCATTAATATCCGTAAAAGTAAATTTTGTTTAACAAAAGTCGAATATCTTACATCGTAGGTGAAGGCACCTTGCAGCCTAATCCGGCTAAAGTTCAAGCAGTTGCAGATTTTCCAGTGCCGTCAACAAAAAGACAGCTGAGACGATTCCTAGGAATGACCGGTTGGTATCAACGGTTTATCTCTCAGTACTCGTCGATTATCTTTCACCTCACAGAATTGATAAAGGGCACGTCATTTGCGTGAAATGATAATCCCCAAATTTCGTTTGAAGAAATCAAAAGAAAATTATCCTCAGCACCATTCTAAATAAACGCAAACTATGATAAGCCCTTTATAGTCCAATGCGACGCTTCCATGTATGGCGTAGGCGGTATATTAGCCCAATGTGATGAGTCAGGAATCGAGCGACCCATCGCATACATGTCGAAAAAACTAAATAAAGCGCAGCGAAATTATTCCGTTACGGAACTCGAATGTCTTGCCGTTGTATTGGATGTAAGAAAATTTCGCATGTACATCGAAGGACACGATTTTAAAGTCGTGACTGATCATGCAAGTTAACGTTGGCTAATGAACCAAAAAGATCTAAGTGGTAGACTAGCTAAAATGTCATTCAAATTGCAAGGATATAATTTTTCTATCGAACATCGCAAGGATAGTGAGAATGTGTTCGCAGACACGCTTTCCCGTACCTTTGAGCCAGCAGACAAAGTAGCTGCGGTGGACCTAGAAGTATACCCTGAAATCGACTTGTCTTCGGAGGCATTTTGATTCAACGAATACTGCCGGCTTAAAGACAATATCGTTCGTTCCAACTTGCTAGATTTTCGAGTTGTAGATGATTATATATATTTCCGAAATGAATTCTCAGCTAGTAGTTTAGACGAGAACATGAAGGGTTGAAAATTATTTGTGACGTCTGAATTACGCTTAAGCGTCATGAAAGCAGCACATGATCAACCAACATCCGCTCATTGTGGGATGGCCAAATGTTTGAAATGTATTCGCAGACATTTGTACTGGCCGAACATGGTGGTTGACGTACGCGAGTACATACGCCACTGCGAGTTCTGTCAAACGTCGAAAGTTCCTAATCGATGCCTCAAGCCAACCATGGGAAACCAAGTGGTCAGCGAAAGGCCTTTCCAAAGGTTATATGTCGACTTTGTTGGTCCGTAACCACCATCAAAAAAACGAAACATTGGTAAAATCGTCAATCTGGATCACTACTCAAAGTTCACATTTCTCAAGCCCATAAAAGGCTCAATGCCAAAGTAGTGGTAGATATACCGCAAGAAGATATTTTTGACTGTTTTGGAGTACCCGAGATAATAGTGAGTGATAATGGCACTCAATTTAAAAGCCTGAAATTCTCCTCACTCATGTCTAAGTACGGTATACAGCATATGTGTACCGTTGTATACTCGCCACAGGCAAACGCGGTGGAAAGAGTTAATCGTTCGGTTAATGCTGCTTTGCGCACATATATTCGGTCCGATCCAAGCCTATAGGATGAAATACATGGATAAGGCATATGAAAAGAATTTGCGAACGTATAACTTACGCACACGAGCTCGTTCTTTTGAAGATGGTCAAATAGTAATAAAACGCAAACTTCGTTTTGAGCAATTTGGCCAAGCACTTCAACGCAAAACTTGTAGCAGTTGGAACTAAAGCACGTATCGAACGAAAAATTGGTAATTGTATATATTTGTTAGAAGACCTCAAGGGAAAAGAACTTGGTCATTACCATGCCAAAGACATTTGGGAATGTAAGTAATCACCCCTTTTTTCAGCTTTTATCTCAGCATTAGTTAATCATTTCGATTAAACCTGCGTTGTGATGGGGTGAAAAGTTTTATTTCGGTAAATATAAATATACATTGCCATTGGCATGATCAGCTTTTCGCAATCAACTTCAATGGGCAGCATTGCACCATAACATTTATGCAATTACCTATGATCAGCTTATGTTAATAACATAACCAGAGTGACCATGACCTATGTTAATGACGCCGTTGCGAATGAAAATATCGTGTCTTGGGTGGATGCTTATTGGCCTCTTTTACTTTTGGCGTGGCTTCATTCTTTTCCATTTTATTCGCCAACGAGTGCAGTCGCTATAGATCGCTTTAAAAATTATAAAGTTCAATTTTTCACCTGGGCGTGGTAAACCCCCAAAAAAAAATATCCCAAGTCCCTGGGAAAGAAAAAAAAGGTATATATAGATATCATGCGCTCCCGAGCGCTTGGCTATAACCTTTCATCGGAATAAAGAAAAATTTCAGAATTCGCACGTTTTGACAAATCTTCACTCCGTTACCGGAGTCGAGGGGTGCCATTCCTGGGTGTGGAAGTCGTAGGAAGGTGCAGGCTAAATTGCGGCACCGCGTTATTGCGAGCCAAAAATAAAAATTACGCATAACGCGAACTCCTTGTCGGAGCCAAAGCCAAAGCCCAAAGCACCAAATAGCGAAAATCTACACTGGTAGCAGAAAGCGAATTTCCTAAGGCCGAACCAAGATCTCAGCATCGTCTCATTTTCTGAAAATAAGCTTTGAACCTCGCTAACCATTAGTTCTTGCTGCACGCACAGGCAGGCCAACTTGACCACGTGTTCGACTCCCGGACATTCTTGAGCGCAGATCTGGTGGATAGCTAACCAGTGCGCACCCACACTCGGATTTAAAACATCTGATATAATTGTTAAACGGCATACTGGTAGGTATAAGCGACGGGCATAAGTACATATGAAATTTAAATTGCAATTTTTTCCGTTCTATATCACTGACATTGTATTTCGATCCGTCGATCGGTCAGCGGGTGTACTCCTAATCAGCCATCATAATTACAGATAATTTTTTTGTGGATCATTCAGATCAGCAGTGGTTTAACTTACTATTAGTTTCGGAGTTTAATCTCATTCATGTATGTTTTTGCCCAGATCGAGTTTATTTTTATAAAAACAAAAATTGTTCTTTGCACGTAATGTATAATGAAGTACGATCATGAATTTAAATTTTCCTTGAATACAATTATATGATAAAATTAAATCTTAATTCCTTTTTGGGCACCTTAGGTAAATAATATAGGGTAGTTGCAAAGACAACCACAGATGCAGCTACAGGTAGGGCGGGTGAAGACCGGGGGTAGCCAACATCTTAGCTCCTCTTCCCTATATGATATATTCTGCTTGCAGATCGTAGTCGCTTCTAACATATCGTGGTACTCCGTCATACCTTAACTCTGTCTACTTTCTTTTCTTTATTATACTTGACGCGTCGAGTGTTTTAGGGAGCAAAAGAACCAACGCCCCTTCCCTGAACACGGTCGGAACCAGTAGACGGAGTACGCTCCTAATACACAACACGTTACACCATACCGAATGTTTTTTGCAGCAGCCTTTCCCCAATGTTGCTATCAGACGCTTTGTGTCTCTCCCAAGGTTTATAAGCTAAATTTATATCAGCTATATGCCGTTTAGCTAATTCTTTGTTTTTTGAATATGCTGTTTCGTGCTCCCTGAAAGCTGCGTCTAATGGGTTAATACCTTTATCACCACGCTGTAGGCGCTCTTTTAGTTTCGTGCCTGGTCCTCAGAATTTATATTCATGTAAATTAAATTCAATCGGGAGGCTATTAATTATTTTATTAACTAGACTACCTCCACAATAGGCGTTTGGTTTACGACTGACTCTTTTATAAAAACAAATGGGCATATTAATTGATATTTAATTGTTAAAGGTATAGCAGTGAATGATATTCATTTGCGAAAAGAAAATCATTAAATATGTGCTTAAGGAAGCAAAAAAACGAGTACGAAGTAAGAAATATTGATTTTTCACACAATAAAAATAATAATAAATTTAATAAAAATGTTCAATCAAGATCAACTTAATATGACGCACATATATCAATATCAATATGTCAATATGAATTTCAAAACCTTTTTAAAAATTTGTCAATTATGTTGGAAAAATTAATATGGATTCCTTTTGATTAACACGGATGTTGCAATAGACAATGGAAGATATAGAATAGGATTTGATGCATTTATTATAATTAAAATAATTCATTATAATAAAGTAATATTATAAAACTGTAAAATAAAGCAAATTTTCAATCGTTTAACATTCATTTCTCAAAATGGCAACAACAATAACTTTAACTGTAAAAGCTGCAATTTTAAAAGCAAATTACTTTCCTCCCATTGAATTGCCAGAAGATTGCGAATGCTGTCTAGTTGATTTTCATATGTACAATTCAATCTCAAATGTTGACAAGACTAATAATCTTTTTCATTTTAGGGGAACATACAATTGAAATACCTGTTGGATCATACGAGTTTGAGGATATCGTAAACTTTATTTTAGATGAGTTGATAGAACAAAAACTTGTTCCCCATCAATCTGACCTCACGATTGAAAGCAATAATAATACACTTAAAGTGGAAGTTATAACCAAAAGTGTGCCAATATATTTTAATAAAAATCGTTCGATTGGTCAATTATTTGGTTTAAAAAAAAAAAAACAGTTATATTGCCGAACGTTAGTCATATCTCAGGATTTGGGGTGAATATTTTTCAAGTGAACACAATTTAATAAGAGTGTAATATTAATTATGTATAAACACTAGAGAGATAAACCCATTAAAAATACGAATAATTGATCAAGACGGTCACTTAATAAACTTGCGTGAAGAAGAAGTTACTCTTCGAGAATTATAATTTACAAAATAAAAAGGTTTGGAAGCCAGTGATACGAAACAGTTGCTAATATTCCACAGTAGGGCGAGGGTCAACAAGGAGAGCCCTTACACCAGCCAATGGAATATTCTTAAAATCTCTAGGTTTTAAAGTTAAAAAATAATGACAATCAGCAGCATCATTTTATATTTTCGTAGAAAACCTTATTGTGATGATAGTATAACGAAAAGGGAATATCATACCTTTGGACCCTATCTTCAATCTTTTAATGTTAATGACGTAGTGCGAATTACAATTCAAAACCAAGATTTATATGTTTTACTATATGAAAGTTACATCAGCATAGAAGGTTCGATTACTAAGGGTGATAATATATTAGCATTTACCGGTAACTTAAAAATAACATATAGAGCTAAATGATCAAGCACAACTTCAAACTTGTAATATGGTTAAAATTAGAAGTTCTCTCCCAATCGCATTCCTCAGAATCCTAGACAAAAAACAATTATTTCTAGGATTCTGTGTCTTTTACTTGATGTATACCTAAACCCAAAGCCACGACCATAAATTTAAAAAAAGAGTGGTTAATCAACATTTAAGACGAAACTTTTAAGCTTTCAAAAAATTAAAAATACTAATTAAAGTAAGTAAAAGTAAAGGGGGCCTAGTCGGGAGCTCTCGAATAGGGTATAGCCTGAACCCTCTTATTCCAACACCAAATGTAGTAATAAAGATAAATTAAAAAAAAAGTTCCCTTGACAGGGTTCAACTACTCAGCAGCCACACCAGCCAAAAAAAAAATAATAATTTCCCCTGTAGGGGTCGAACTCGCGAAGACTGCACCACTGCCACTGCCTCTACTCAACAGCTTCACCAATAATTGAGTCGAATTGAGAAAAAAATTAATTAAAATAGCAACTCAGAAAACAATCACAGTTGCAATGCTGTTGATAGAATACGAAACAGACGCCCATGAATGTGTGTGTACTTGTATACAGAAATTCTTGGAATTTGCGCTAGCTGCCCCATGGGTAAAAAGGTAAAAATATAACTTTTGGGGTTTTCTTAACCGATCTTAAAGAAATTTTCTACAGTATATCTTATTTTACCATAGAATATTTGTGTATTCTCAAAAAGTTAATTGCAATTAAGTTGTGACTTTAATTGGTGGGCAATACTCCTAAAAATACTATTAACTTGATTTATAAGTAGCTCTGCGCTGGTACCGGGAAAGTGGCGATTGCTATAAAATAAAAGATACTTGATATATATATATACTATTCCAGAATATCAAGTTTGGTGACTCTAGCTCCTAATATTTACGCAATATGTTAAAAAAACAGGATGTCGATAACGATTTTTATGGATTGCTTGGAAACGAAGTAAGTTATCGATTATCGGAAACAAACTCGATCTGCGCAGGCACTAGGAGGACCTACAGATAAAATTTCAAATCAGACGAAGAGACGGACGGACGTTCAGACGGACAGACAGACGGACGGGTATGGCTAGATCGACTTGGCTATTGATGCTAATTAAGAATATATGCGTTTAAGTCACAACACATAGGGTCAAATAACAGGCAGGAGTGATTAAAACCAAAAAACAGGATCAGATAAGCCGTATGACCAACACAATGGATCGTATCCTTAAAGCGAAAAAGAAAAAACACCAGTCATATGTATGATAAATTTTTGGCCAGAAAAAGAATGCCAATTATCGAAGTTCAGAACCTCAGGCTCACAATAACATTTGCTAAAGCAAAGATAATAAATCCAAAGAGCTTTAAGCACTAACTGAATAAATGTAATATTAATCATTGCTCAACATATAGTGGGCTATATATATATATATTTCCATATCATATCTTTGACCTTTCTATTAAAACGTTCAACTATTGAGTCTTTTAACTTATAAATAAGAAGAATAATTTTAATATTAAACTTTGTGCAATATAACTTTGTAAAATAAAACTTCAAAAAAATAACATATCATCAAGAAGAACACTCATTTATTTGAATTTTATATATTATTTATAGTAGCTCAAAGTTTTAATAAGCTTCCAATTCCACTTAAACTTGATAAAAATACAAGCGCAAAAGATGCAAAAGTTACTATCGATCTTCCGAACAAAGATGTTGTTAAAATATCTGTTCATAAGGTTCAGAAGGATACACTAATTTCACTAGCGAATTGGAGTTTCATCAATTTGTGGGGGAAAGCGTTGACCTGGAGAGAGAATTACAACTTTCTTTACATGAAGATGAAGGAAATTCCAGAACGCATAGAATAGCTGAAACTCGTTCTACTACTTCAACAACAAGAGCAACATTAATAACACCTGCAGTATCAACGAAATATTTTATTAACTATGATTTCATTCATTATCGTACCATTATTCTCATCTTTCATCATGCCCAAGACTTTTTTATTAATTCTCTTTAGGGAATATTTATGAGTATGATCATCAGAAAATTCAGATGTATCGAATTTCATTTCGACATCATCTCTAATATCTGCATCAGTTTTAATAGTATATATAATATAAATATATAATATAATAAATGCTAGATCGGGTTTAAGCTTTGCTCCCATATAATCATAATGAAAATCATACATCAACAATTTCGAAAGGTCTAATACTGTAACACCTAAATATATTGGCTTATTATAATAGTTATACAATTTTTTAATTTGGATGCCTGCATATTATTCGAGAATTGAACTGAACTATAAAAGTTTGATTTTGCGATTAATGACCCTGCTCCCAATCTATGCGAGATGTTGTATCCCTCTCAGATAATTTAATATTTAAAAGTTTTTCGACGTTTTCCATGGTTTTCCATATAATACATTATTTAAAAGCTTAAAAATCTTTTTGAAATTATTTCGCCTTTGTTCTATGAAATGTATTAATGACAATATATTTTTTTAACCAAGGAGACGGTTTAAGCCTTAGTATCCGGCAATCTAAGTCAACCGCAAGCCATTATTAATACATTGCTGAAGATTCCTATAATGTTTATTTATTTATTTATTAATGGTCGATAAAACGAGTGTCTTCCTAATTATTCAATATAATATACATATATTATGAAAATCGAATGCTAAAACCTAGTTAGAATACACAGTTCTCTAAATAGCATCACCGACCGATGAAGTTGTTTTATTTGCCAGCCCGGCCAGCTCTGCCCCTTTTCACAGCTAAATTTGTCAGTGACGCTATTAGAGCCTACATCTAAGCAGAAGGGTGTTAGTAGGAAAAAAGTGTTCTTTAGTAAAATTAAAAATAATATTAGTTTGCTATATTAATTCATAAAATACAATAAATAGGAAAAAAGAAAGTAAGAAGATTGTTAATAAAGTAAAGAAATGTAAGCTAGATAGATATATAGAGTGTTAAGTAGATAGGACAGAGAGAAAAGTAATGGAAAATCACCGACCCGGTGGTGGAAAATTCACAGCCAGTCCGGCAAGCTATTCCCCTGCTCATAGCTGGGAATGGTCGGTGACTTCCCGAAGGAATCCTGAGAGCAACGATTTTATTAGGGGTAGA
Organism: Drosophila kanekoi; assembly: GCA_037075305.1. Classification (NCBI taxonomy): domain Eukaryota; kingdom Metazoa; phylum Arthropoda; class Insecta; order Diptera; family Drosophilidae; genus Drosophila; species Drosophila kanekoi. Next base: position 125,623 of record JBAMCE010000141.1, on the reverse strand, counting down.
GAAAGTTCGGTAGAGAAAACGTGATGTAAACTATTATAATTTTTACATAGCACGCGAAAGGGATTGTGCATAGCGTAGTCTGTTGTGAGGTAGACAGGAATAAGAGGCGATAATTTCTGGTTGATCTAGACGGAACAGATATAAAAGGATTATAAAAGGATCGTTAAACTCTTTAGACCATCGTTTGATGAATCCAAGTACACCTTTTGCCTCATTAACGATGGTACCTATGTGAAGATTGAAAGAGAGTTTAGAATAAAAAGGACGCATAGATCCTTAACTGTTAGTATACGTTGCAAAGGGGTATTGTCGATTGTATAACTGACAAGATAAGGTGTAGTACGATTAAATGTCATAAACATACACTTTGAACAATTCAGGTGCAATTGATTGGTCAAACACCAAAGTTGCTTAGCGTTCAAATCGTCTTGTAGACGAGAATGGTGTAGGGGATTAGTGTATGATAGAATAAGTAAAGTATCTCTAATCTCTAAAGTAGGATAATATACATCCTCATGAAGAGATAAAGGAGGGGACCTAGACACATTAGAAATAAGGTAGTCGTTAGCAAATACAAGGTCAAGTGTTCTATTCAAATGATAAGAAATTGAATTGATTTGAAACAACGCAAGATCAAGCATGCTGTGCTGAGCGCACTAGATAATTTTCGGCAGTTAATAATGACCAAGAGATATACGGCAAATTAAAATCACCCAACACCATAAATAGGTCATTATCACGCACGTGTGAAGAAAAAGACAGTGTTAGTAGGCGTACTAAAACAGAAAAGTTCTGACTGGAGAGTGGCTTTAACGGCCATTAATACCCCACCACCTCGAGTCGGCCGATCATTTTTATGCAAATTAAAATTTTTCGATAAACCTTAAAATCAGATATGGTTGAATTTAACCACGTTTCTGAACATGCGATTACATTCGAATCGAAGGAAATGCTGGCCATGAAAAGATTTTTAAGTTTAGAAATGAGACCGCTGACATTCTGATAATGAATAGAGATTTGGTCAGAAGTCGAAGCTAGTTTTTTGGGGCAGAAATGGTGCCCTGTATTGAAGGGACTGGAAGGGTGACAGGCTGGTTACGCTTTTTTGGCTTGAACTCGTGAACAATTATGTGAGGAGGCCAAAATTTGGGATCACAAATGATTGGGAACATATCATGTGAAATATTTATTTTTAATATGATATTTTACGAGTAGTGGAAAAATTATATTTAGTAATTGACACGCTAGCAGAAGATTTGCTAGCAATATAGGCTGGCAATGACTCAGAAATGGTGACGGACGAAAGTGTTGGGCTAAAGGGGCACTATGATTGTTCTTCACAATCTGGGCTAGATTACGCGCAGCTCTATTTTTGCGTCCAAGAACTGAAGGGGCTGAGGCAGTTTGGCTAACTGGGGCAGGTTCGAGTATAGGGTCTAACAGGATTACTACAGGGGATACAATTGGGGTAATTATTGGGCAGTCGCTCGGAGAAGGCGATGAAGGCAATATTTGAAATAAATCCAAGTTGCTAGGCATTGACAAGAAGGGCGTAAATGTATGGACAGAGGTAGAGGGAAAATGAAGGAATTGAGGCTCTAACCGGCGATTTGGTGTATTTGCTAAGAAACTCAAAACTCTAGTCAAAATTACTTGAGAGCTGCTTAGCCACGTTATTCAGCTTTAAGAATTGATTTCTCACAGAATTATACATACTGGAGAAATCAATTTGCTTATCGATGCGTTCTGGGCACGACCAACGCAAGTCATCGCAGCCATTCTTGGCAATTGCAGCGATCTTGTCGCAATCACGCCCAGTGGGACTAGCCCATTTGGCATGCATCATATTTTCGCATAGCCAGCAATTAACAAATTGCGGCTGTGTAGAATCATCAGCACGACATTATTTCTGTCTGCGTTAAAAGATAAACAGAAGTTGTGAAAGCGTAGAGCAAAACATAAAACGGTGCACAAAAGTAGAGCAAGTAAACACTCAAAAAACAATTATCGTACACAAACAAATTGTTTGGAGCGAAAAGCAACAACAAAAATTTGCGAGAGCGCGATGCACAGGCTGAAATATGCAGCAGCGAGCACACGCACAATCAAATGTATGCACAGGAGAGCACCAAAGCACAGGAATCAAAACAGACAATAACAACAACACGGAACTAACTAACGCTGTACAACAGATAACACTTTGCATAAAAGCTTTTAAATTAAAGCATAAAAAAATGTCAAATTTAGAAATAAAAAGCAAGATTAAAACGCAAAAATATATAACAAACTTGGAGCACGCGTAAAACTCGTCAATTACTCTCAAACTTATGTTTTGGGCCAGCGATAAGCTTTTCAACTGTACATTTTCATGTTTAATTGCTTGGGCAAACGGGTAAATCGTTATGAACATCATTAAGGAATGCTGGATATTCTAAGTCTCTTCAAGAATATGTCCGAAATTCAGAAGTTTCAGAAATTGCAAATAAACTAACTGATCGAATTTCATCCTCATTTAACCACGGGAAATCACCATATGGAAGATACTGGGACATCGTCCACCCATATAGATTATTTGAATCCAAATACATTGAACATTGAGAGGTTTTTGGGTATCATAATTATTCATATACTTATGATTAGCAATTGATCTGAGCGTTTAAATAATCATCAACTGAACATTCTCTATTTGCAAGACTGTTGAAAATTTTTTTCCCTTAGGTGGTAGGACATTCTCTTGCAAACATTCAAAAACTCCCTTCCTTTCCTGAGGGAAAAACCGTTTGACAGTTGTGAAATTATAATTTTCTAAATTAGAGCTAATACTATCTAAGCTTGCAGCCATAAATCGAATAAATCTAAAAAACGTATTTCTAAATTTGTATTAAGCTCTGAAATATTTGTTTATTTTGAAAGGGAAATGTAAATCTCTTTATTGAGAGGTAGAACCATAATTTCACGTTCACTTTTGACAACTCTCTTACAACCAATGAGCATCACAGCGTGAAAAATTATAAAAAAGTACGGGGATAAGGGAGGCACTTTTGTAATTTATATTACAAGCATTTTTAGCTGCCCCTCTAAATTTACCTGTTAAGTAACAATGATCCCGTACTCTATCAAAGTTTAAAATCTTACTGCAAATATGGCAATTGATAGCATTTTTAAATTTATGTTGATCTGCTAAACTCATTTCGATTGGCTTCACATTATATATATATTTGACATAAATGTCTTTTGTGTCAGCAATGAGATATGTAAGGAAATGTAGTCCTATATTTTCACCACTATATATAACGAACTTATTTAGACTAGAATCATATGCAGATTTTAAGAAATATGCGTATGCAACAGGAATGTGTTCTCGAATGCTTATTACATTCTTGTTCTCAATTCTGTTGATGGGTTTTAGAACGCACTTGAAATCTGCCTAAAAAAATAAGAGTTATTTCTAAACTATTTGCATAATTCTTAAATTTTAAAATCGCCTTATCCGCTGTTGGAAGCTTTTCCACTTTTCCACACTGCTCGCTATGCAACCTGTCGATATGCGAGTAGTTCAAGCATAAATTACAGTAATGCAATTTTCTCGAATGCGAAGTCAGTTAATTGTGTGTAAGCCTGGAGGATAAATATGCTTGAAATTAAAAAGAAATGTATATATTTTCATTTTTCACTATCTCTCTCTTAGAATTCATACATCTTTGAATTTATGATGGCTGAGTGGCTTACGAATATTTCTTCTAAGTCAGAAGACTTCCTAGCCACACACATTTCCGTTTGATGAGATCTAATCATTAGTTCAAATTCTTCACCACCAGTATTGTAATTTATTTTCATATATTCAGAGAAAAGTTCAAAATTCACTTTATACGAGGTGTGCACCTCTGAAACGTTTTCCATTATTGGAAGTAATAAGCTTCCTGCTTCCAATAGGAACTCTTCAGGTAGCATAACGATATCAGAAACATTGCTATATGAGTAGGTAATTGAATCCAGCTGATACAAGTTTAACAGTGTTATCCGCAAATGTTACGTCCAGCGATTATGAGGTATAGTTACTTCACAAACCTCACAAAAGCGCTGTGCCCCTTGAACATTGTCTGCTGACGTTGACGAAATTTTTTTTTTTGAGTGTTGCTTGCTGTTGTTGACTGTTGACTTTTTCTCTTTGTATTTTACAGCTCACTGAATAAATTTTATTTCAAAATAATATTCAAACTCGAAACGCTCGACAATAAACCGCATTATAGTAAGCTGATAACTTCATTTCAGTTTCCCACACTCAAGAGCTCAACACGCTCGACAACAACCTAAATTATAGCTCGCTGCTAGTATAGCATAGCAACATGTGCATGCGTCACCAACGCACTCACCCTCCCCCTTCCCAACCGCTCAACCAAATCACATACCAGCGTAAACAATGTGATCTTGCACACACACACGCACACAAATCCATCCACCAGCCGATGCGAGACTCGAAAGAGAGCATCAGAGTGCTCTACGAGCTGGCGGCCATCCACGACGAAGGAGCCAAGGAGGTAATTAGGACGCACCAGTTGTCTCAAACCTCGCTCCTGTTCAGGACGAAGGTAGACGTCAAGCGGAAGAAGGCCACACCACGGACGCCGCAAACAAAGTGTATCCGAGGACCAGCCAGGCACCCTAACAACGGTGCAGGAGACACCGAGCCCCAAAGCGGATGGCGATAAGTGGAAAGAGGGCACCTATAAAAAAAGGAAGGAGGTCACCCGGAAAAAGAGTAAGGGGCTGCTTATGAAAAAGACCCGAACGGATGATATAGTCATCTCGGCAAGCGGTGAAGCGAGCTACTCAGAGATACTGAGAAAAGCCAAAACCGACGAGAAGTTGGGAGAGCTCGGACAAGCGGTGACCAAAATAAGGAGGACACATAAAAAGGGAGAGCTACTACTTCAGCTTAGCAAATCAGGGGAAAATACCACAGAATTTGAAAGCTTAGTATGCGAAACGCTAGGCTAAAACGCAGAGGTCCGGACGCTGTCCCACCGAGTGTCTATTGCGTTCAAGGACTTGGACGAGATCACGACCAGAGAGGACATATGCGAGGCGCTGAGGGGTCAAATCCAAATATTGGACAAAAGCATAGAGCACATGAACCTCCGAATGGCGAATGGCCAAACACAGACGGCGACGATAAGGATGCCAGCGGATAGCACGAAAAAGACCTTTCAGCAGATTTCCTGAAAGTAGGCTGGGTCAACTCAAGAATCCGCGAAAGGGTAAACATCACCAGATGTTTCAGATGCCTAGAGTTACCACACCTCGCAAGACACTGCAAGAGTTAACTGGACAGATCGAATCTGTGCCGACGATGCAGAGGAAAGCCATTTGGCTAAGGACTGCAAACAAGAGCCAAAGTGCATGCTCTGCAAGGACAGAAACGCTGATTCCAAACACATTGCCGGCAGCGGCAGATGCCCCGTGTTTAGGAGTACCCTGGCCAACAGAAAATGAAGTTCACACAGCTGAAACTCAATCATTGCGAGACTGCTCAGGCCCTGCTTACGAAAGTAAGTACGGGAGAGAAGGACTGACAATAATGCAATAATCTGCGACAAGCCATACAAGCCTATCGCAGTAAGCGGCTGGATGGCAAGTTAATGCGGAAAGAGAGAGCGAAGATTAATTTTATCGCAGTTTACAGTTACTACGCACCACCAAGCTGGGAACTGTGGCGATCTCAGAATAAGCTGGAGGAGGTATCCGAAGACGCCTTCAGTAGAGCTCCACTTGTCATAGCGGGAGACTTCAATGCTTGGGCTGTGGAATGGGAAACTCGAAAACCAACACGAGAGTGACCAGTCTGCTGGAAGAGTTCGCGGCGATCGATGTGGGCCTTGCAAATGACGGGCAACAGCTGACATATTACAAGGCCGGCAGAGGTTCTATTATAAACCTTAACCTGCTCAGTACCTCGCTACATAGGCAGACTACGTGGAAAGCGAGTGATTAGTTGACATTCAGCGACCATCAAGCGGTACACTTCGAAATACACGGGAGAGGAAGACAACAACAACCGCCCAAAACAACAGACCCTAAATGGAAGACGAGGATACCTTTAAGGACTCCATACGCCATGCTCCATGTCCTCTACTGAGTCCGTGGTCCATGCCAACTGACGATGCATGACGTAGTGGCCAGTTTAAAGCCCACCACACAGCGTAATGTATGGTGATATAGCATTTTCCGGTGAGTTATATATATATATATGTAATAATAGTCGTAATGAGCATAATTTTGGTTGTTGGATGCCATAAGTACTAATTATTTTCCAAAAATAACAAACTGCACTTAATTACAAAAATTATCAGTATTTTTATAAAAAGTGAATGGTGAACAGGAAGCGAAACGGTGACTGCAAAGTGTCAGCACTGCCACGGGCAGTGACTGGCTGGCCTGCACTTTTTTTTATTTTAGTGTCTTCCTATTATTCAGTACAATATATACTTAACAGAAACATAAATACACGCAATACTTAACAGCCAAGGTTCACAGAAAAATTTTAATTATTGCCAAATAAGGGCAGATTTTAAATAAAATAAATAATTATATTAAAGAAAAAACCACAAAAAAAAAAACAAAAACAACAGTATTAATTAAGAAAATTGAATAAATTGGAAAAAAAGGTATTAATAAAGTAAAGGAATTCAAGCAAGATATATAGAATGTTAGGTAGAATGGGGAAAATGTATAGCTAGTCCGGCAAACTATTCCTCTGCTCATAGCTGGAAATGGTCAGTGACTTCCCGAAGGTATCCTGAAAGCAACGATTTTATTAGGTAGAGAGAGTTCGGTAGAGAAAACGTGATGCAAACTACTTTAATTTTTACATAGCACGCGAAAACGATTGTGCATAGCGTAGTCTGCTGTTCCCGTAGATAGAAATAAGTCGCGATAATTTCTGGTTGGTCCGGACGGAACAGAGAATTGAAGACGCCCTAACAGAAAAGGAGAATCTATATCGCCAACAATCAACTTATGTAGGAAGACAACACTGACAACTGTCCTGCGGTGGGTTAACGACTGGAGTGGGTTAACGACTGGACGCTGGAGTAGGATGGCAAACGAAGATTAGGGTCCCAATTTAAACCTCATAGGCAAAAAGCAGAAATTGCTTCTGAACAGATTCAATACGATCCTGGCTATTTTTATACTGCGGAGTCCAGATGCAAGAGCAGTATTCATGATAGGTCGAACAAGAGAGACAGAGTACAGATGTTTCGTTATAAAAGGATCATTAAACTCTTTAGTACATCGTTTACCTTTTGCCTCATTAACGATTGTATCTATATGCAGATTGAAACTGAGTTTAGAATTAAAAAGAACGCCTAGATCCTTAACCGTTAGTATACATTGCAAAGGGGTATTGTCGATTGTATAACTGACAAGATAAGGTGTAGTACGATTAAATGTCATAAACATACACTTCGAACAATTCAGATGCCATTGATTGGTCGAACACCAAAGTTGCATAGCGTTCAAATCGTCTTGTAGACGAGAATGGTGTAGGGGATTAGTGTATGATAGAATAAGTTTCACATCATCCGCATACATGAGTACATGGGCATGTAAAATAACAGAGGGGAGATCATTTATAAAATGATTAAGGAATAAAGGACCAAGATGACATCCTTGAAGAACAGCACAAGTTACGTGAACCTGCTTAGAAGTAGTCTGTCTCAGCATTACTCTTTGGGTCCCACATTTTAGATAAGAACTAATCTAAAGCAGCGAGCACACGCACAATCAAATGTATGCACAGGACAGCGCCAAAGCACAGGAATCAAAACAAACAACACGGAACTAACTAACGCTGTACAACAGATAACACTTTGCATAAAAGCTTTTAAATTAAAGCATAAAAAAATGTCAAATTTAGAAATAAAAAGCAAGATTAAAACGCAAAAATATATAACAAACTTGGAGCACGCGTAAAACTCGTCAATTACTCTCAAACTTATGTTTTGGGCCAGCGATAAGCTTTTCAACTGTACATTTTCATGTTTAATTGCTTGGGCAAACGGGTAAATCGTTATGAACATCATTAAGGAATGCTGGATATTCTAAGTCTCTTCAAGAATATGTCCGAAATTCAGAAGTTTCAGAAATTGCAAATAAACTAACTGATCGAATTTCATCCTCATTTAACCACGGGAAATCACCATATGGAAGATACTGGGACATCGTCCACCCATATAGATTATTTGAATCCAAATACATTGAACATTGAGAGGTTTTTGGGTATCATAATTATTCATATACTTATGATTAGCAATTGATCTGAGCGTTTAAATAATCATCAACTGAACATTCTCTATTTGCAAGACTGTTGAAAAAATCTAAAAAACGTATTTCTAAATTTGTATTAAGCTCTGAAATATTTGTTTATTTTGAAAGGGAAATGTAAATCTCTTTATTGAGAGGTAGAACCATAATTTCACGTTCACTTTTGACAACTCTCTTACAACCAATGAGCATCATAGCGTGAAAAATTATAAAAAAGTACGGGGATAAGGGAGGCACTTTTGTAATTTATATTACAAGCATTTTTAGCTGCCCCTCTAAATTTACCTGTTAAGTAACAATGATCCCGTACTCTATCAAAGTTTAAAATCTTACTGCAAATATGGCAATTAATAGCATTTTTAAATTTATGTTGATCTGCTAAACTCATTTCGATTGGCTTCACATTATATAAATATTTGACATAAATGTCTTTTGTGTCAGCAATGAGATATGTAAGGAAATGTAGTCCTATATTTTCACCACTATATATAACGAACTTATTTAGACTAGAATCATATGCAGATTTTAAGAAATATGCGTATGCAACAGGAATGTGTTCTCGAATGCTTATTACATTCTCGTTCTCAATTCTGTTGATGGGTTTTAGAACGCACTTGAAATCTGCCTAAAAAAATAAGAGTTATTTCTAAACTATTTGCATAATTCTTAAATTTTAAAATCGCCTTATCCGCTGTTGGAAGCTTTTCCACTTTTCCACACTGCTCGCTATGCAACCTGTCGATATGCGAGTAGTTCAAGCATAAATTACAGTAATGCAATTTTCTCGAATGCGAAGTCAGTTAATTGTGTGTAAGCCTGGAGGATAAATATGCTTGAAATTAAAAAGAAATGTATATATTTTCATTTTTCACTATCTCTCTCTTAAAATTCATACATCTTTGAATTTATGATGGCTGAGTGGCTTACGAATATTTCTTCTAAGTCAGAAGACTTCCTAGCCACACACATTTCCGTTTGATGAGATCTAATCATTAGTTCAAATTCTTCACCACCAGTATTGTAATTTATTTTCATATATTCAGAGAAAAGTTCAAAATTCACTTTATACGAGGTGTGCACCTCTGAAACGTTTTCCATTATTGGAAGTAATAAGCTTCCTGCTTCCAATAGGAACTCTTCAGGTAGCATAACGATATCAGAAACATTGCTATATGAGTAGGTAATTGAATCCAGCTGATACAAGTTTAACAGTGTTGTCCGCAAATGTTACGTCCAGCGATTATGAGGTATAGTTACTTCACAAACCTCACAAAAGCGCTGTGCCCCTTGAACATTGTCTGCTGACGTTGACGAAATTTTTTTTTTGAGTGTTGCTTGCTGTTGTTGACTGTTGACTTTTTCTCTTTGTATTTTACAGCTCACTGAATAAATTTTATTTCAAAATAATATTCAAACTCGAAACGCTCGACAATAAACCGCATTATAGTAAGCTGATAACTTCATTTCAGTTTCCCACACTCAAGAGCTCAACACGCTCGACAACAACCTAAATTATAGCTCGCTGCCAGTATAGCATAGCAACATGTGCATGCGTCACCAACGCACTCACCCTCCCCCTTCCCAACCGCTCAACCAAATCACATACCAGCGTAAACAATGTGATCTTGCACACACACACGCACACAAATCCATCCACCAGCCGATGCGAGACTCGAAAGAGAGCATCAGAGTGCTCTACGAGCTGGCGGCCATCCACGACGAAGGAGCCAAGGAGGTAATTAGGACGCACCAGTTGTCTCAAACCTCGCTCCTGTTCAGGACGAAGGTAGACGTCAAGCGGAAGCAGGCACGGACCACACCACGGACGCCGCAAACAAAGTGTATCCGAGGACCAGCCAGGCACCCTAACAACGGTGCAGGAGACACCGAGCCCCAAAGCGGATGGCGATAAGTGGAAAGAGGTCACCTATAAAAAAAGGAAGGAGGTCACCCGGAAAAAGAGTAAGGGGCTGCTTATGAAAAAGACCCGAACGGATGCTATAGTCATCTCGGCAAGCGGTGAAGCGAGCTACTCAGAGATACTGAGAAAAGCCAAAACCGACGAGAAGTTGGGAGAGCTCGGACAAGCGGTGACCAAAATAAGGAGGACACTACTACTACTTCAGCTTAGCAAATCAGGGGAAAATACCACAGAATTTGTAAGCTTAGTATGCGAAACGCTAGGCGCAAACGCAGAGGTCCGGACGCTGTCCCACCGAGTGTCTATTGCGTTCAAGGACTTGGACGAGATCACGACCAGAGAGGACATATGCGAGGCGCTGAGGGGTCAAATCCAAATATTGGACAAAAGCATAGAGCACATGAACCTCCGAATGGCGAATGGCCAAACACAGACGGCGACGATAAGGATGCCAGCGGATAGCACGAAAAAGACCTTTCAGCAGATTTCCTGAAAGTAGGCTGGGTCAACTCAAGAATCCGCGAAAGGGTAAACATCACCAGATGTTTCAGATGCCTAGAGTTACCACACCTCGCAAGACACTGCAAGAGTTAACTGGACAGATCGAATCTGTGCCGACGATGCAGAGGAATGCCATTTGGCTAAGGACTGCAAACAAGAGCCAAAGTGCATGCTCTGCAAGGACAGAAACGCTGATTCCAAACACATTGCCGGCAGCGGCAGATGCCCCGTGTTTAGGAGTACCCTGGCCAACAGAAAATGAAGTTCACACAGCTGAACCTCAATCATTGCGAGACTGCTCAGGCCCTGCTTACGAAAGTAAGTACGGGAGAGAAGGACTGACGTCGCAATAATCTGCGACAAGCCATACAAGCCTATCGCAGTAAGCGGCTGGATGGCAAGTTAATGCGGAAAGAGAGAGCGAAGATTAATTTTATCGCAGTTTACAGTTACTACGCACCACCAAGCTGGGAACTGTGGCGATCTCAGAATAAGCTGGAGGAGGTATCCGAAGAAGCCTTCAGCAGAGCTCCACTTGTCATAGCGGGAGACTTCAATGCTTGGGCTGTGGAATGGGAAACTCGAAAACCAACACGAGAGTGACCAGTCTGCTGGAAGAGTTCGCGGCGATCGATGTGGGCCTTGCAAATGACGGGCAACAGCTGACATATTACAAGGCCGGCAGAGGTTCTATTATAAACCTTAACCTGCTCAGCACCTCGCTACATAGGCAGACTACGTGGAAAGCGAGTGATTAGTTGACATTCAGCGACCATCAAGCGGTACACTTCGAAATACACGGGAGAGGAAGACAACAACAACAGCCCAAAACAACAGACCCTAAATGGAAGACGAGGATACCTTTAAGGACTCCATACGCCATGCTCCATGTCCTCTACTGAGTCCGTGGTCCATGCCAACTGACGATGCATGACGTAGTGGCCAGTTTAAAGCCCACCACACAGCGTAATGTATGGTGATATAGCATTTTCCGGTGAGTTATATATATATATGTAATAATAGTCGTAATGAGCATAATTTTGGTTGTTGGATGCCATAAGTACTAATTATTTTCCAAAAATAACAAACTGCACTTAATTACAAAAATTATCAGTATTTTTATAAAAAGTGAATGGTGAACAGGAAGCGAAACGGTGACTGCAAAGTGTCAGCACTGCCACGGGCAGTGACTGGCTGGCCTGCACTTTTTTTTATTTTAGTGTCTTCCTATTATTCAGTACAATATATACTTAACAGAAACATAAATACACGCAATACTTAACAGCCAAGGTTCACAGAAAAATTTTAATTATTGCCAAATAAGGGCAGATTTTAAATAAAATAAATAATTATGTTAAAGAAAAAACCACAAAAAAAAAAAACAAAAACAACAGTATTAATTAAGAAAATTGAATAAATTGGAAAAAAAGGTATTAATAAAGTAAAGGAATTCAAGCAAGATATATAGAATGTTAGGTAGAATGGGGAAAATGTATAGCTAGTCCGGCAAACTATTCCTCTGCTCATAGCTGGAAATGGTCAGTGACTTCCCGAAGGTATCCTGAAAGCAACGATTTTATTAGGTAGAGAGAGTTCGGTAGAGAAAACGTGATGCAAACTACTTTAATTTTTACATAGCACGCGAAAACGATTGTGCATAGCGTAGTCTGCTGTTCCCGTAGATAGAAATAAGTCGCGATAATTTCTGGTTGGTCCGGACGGAACAGAGAATGGAGTGGGTTAACGACTGGACGCTGGAGTAGGATGGCAAACGAAGATTAGGGTCCCAATTTAAACCTCATTGGCAAAAAGCAGAAATGGCTTCTGAACAGATTCAATACGATCCTTGCTATTTTTATACTGCGGAGTCCAGATGCAAGAGCAGTATTCATGATAGGTCGAACAATAGAGACAGAGTACAGATGTTTCGTTATAAAAGGATCATTAAACTCTTTAGAACATCGTTTACCTTTTGCATCATTAACGATTGTATCTATATGCAGATTGAAACTGAGTTTAGAATTAAAAAGAACGCCTAGATCCTTAACCGTTAGTATACATTGCAAAGGGGTATTGTCGATTGTATAACTGACAAGATAAGGTGTAGTACGATTAAATGTCATAAACATACACTTCGAACAATTCAGATGCAATTGATTGGTCGAACACCAAAGTTGCATAGCGTTCAAATCGTCTTGTAGACGAGAATGGTGTAGGGGATTTGTGTATGATAGAATAAGTTTCACATCATCCGCATACATGAGTACATGGGCATGTAAAATAACAGAGGGGAGATCATTTATAAAAAGAGTAAAGAGTAAAGGACCAATAATCTGTCTCAGCATTACTCTTTGGGTCCCACATTTTAGATAAGAACTAATCTAAAGCAAAAAAGATGGGGTAAACCTAATCGGTCAAGTTTAAAAAGTAACATGTAACGGAGGACAGAGCTAAACGCCTTACTGAAATCAGTGTAAATGACATCTGTTTGCATTTTCGAAAGCAAATCATCATTTACCTAGGAATTAAACTCTAGCAGATTTGTCGGAGTTGACCGATTCTTTACGAATCCATGTTGAACAAGGGAGACAACAGATTTGCAGAAATGCTGCGAATTCGAAGTGATTATTTTTTCAAATAATTGGGGGATAGCGGACAGTTTTGCAATGCAAATTACAGGGAATTTTGTATAGCAGTCTTTCCACCTTTTTTGTGAAGAGGTATGATATAAGATTCTTTCCAAAAAGGGGAAAAACAGAATATTCAAGGGATAGATTAAAATGGATGAATAAGGGAAGAACTACACTTCTTGAGTAGACAACTAGCAAAATTGTCAGGACCAGGAGAGTAACAAAATTTTAAAGAATTTAGTGCGAAAAGAAGAGAGGGTTGGGAAATAAAAGGAACAGGTATAGTACCGATTGAAGTAATATTGTAATGGTAAGAATTATTATTAGGACAGACGGAAGATTAAGTTGATGCGAAAAAATGAGCAAAGAGGTTAGCAGAATCGGAATCGTTGCTAGCTTTATCCATTCCGAGAGATAAAGAAGTTGGCAAACTTGAAGATTTACGCTTGAAGTTTAAAAAATTATAAAACTGTCTCGGATGTTTTTATTTTCATAGCACTGAGAATTAAGAAGAAAGATGTTCGACTTGGTTATGGAATATTTTAAACTTTTTAAAATATTTGGACTTTATATTTTGAAGGCTTAATAGTCTGGGAGTGAACCAGGGTGGCATAGAAGAAGCAATTTAGGGAATTAAATTAATTTACAGCAATATTCATATCAACCGCGTCATATAAAAAGATCAATCGATTGGTCGTTGATTAAGCAATGAATAGTTTCCTTTGCGAAAGCAACGGCGGGGCTTATAGGTACCTGATGAATTTAAAACGAGAGGAATGCTATTGAACATTGCAACCTTTAAAGTAGGATGATAATCATGGACGATCCCAGGTTTCGGTATAACTCAAATGTTCAGCGTTAACGTTGTTTCATTATAAATTATTATTATTAATTGTTGAATTAACTTAAAAGAACATGAATTCAGCTTAGATGTAGTTTTCAAGGTTAAAGAGTTCCAAAATTATACGTGCGTGCGATGCTTATGAGTTATTGGTATCGACTGAGTCTAATTCGTTTACATTCTGTGATAGTCCGGGCGGCCTCTGCTAATTTACAGACAACGCGATCAGAACCGACAGCCACTACGTGTTTGACGTTGATTATCATATTCTACATTCGGTTGTCCTGACGGACAATTCGCCTCGGATTTGTCAAGCCATGGTTTCATAAACTCTGCCACTGTCAACGTCTTACACGGGTCTTCTGTACGTGCCATTTTTTCTACCTCATGCCTTCAGTGACTATTTACCTTCGCAACTTTAAATGGTCCGAGATACTTTCCCTTGAGTTTTAAGCCCGTCCCGTATTGTGTACGCTTTATAGCTACCATGTCATTAACTTGATATTGTCTGTCTGGTTTTCTCTTAGAGTCGAAAGCCTTTTTATTTTCTTCCTGTATTTTCCTAATATTTTCACGAGCTTCCTCTCTAATATTTTCACGTTCCTCGTCGAACTCTGTAATTAATGACTGCTTCACTAATTCTCTTAAGTTCGGCTCGCTACTTCTACGCATGTCCATTCCTATTCCTCTACATTCCATTCCTCTACACTATTTATGATTTGCTGATCTTTACTTAAGTGTTTGTACCATGTACCTAAATCTCCTTGACTTAACTTTGATAGCATCGGTACTATAATTTTGTGCATGCGTTCTACCTGCCCATTGCCACTCGGAACTCCAGTTGCAATCATTAAATGTTGAATATTTCGATTCTCACAATATTCGCAAAATAAATGGGACGTGAATGCAGCACCTCTATCTGACACAATTCGTAAAGGATTACCAAAGTTCGTAGCTTGCACTTCCAGGCACTTTATGACTTCATCTATACCTGTGCTTCGAGTAGAGTACAACCAAACGTATTTCGAGAATGCATCGACCACCACAAAGATATAATTGTACAGCTTTTTAGTTAACTCCATTGGCCCAACGTGGTCAATGTGGAAAGTCAATAAGGGTCTATCGCCCTTATCTATAGGCGTTAAATACCCCTCTCGCTTGTCTAATTTCTCGTTAACAATGCTGCACTCTATACAACTGTCAACAATTCGTGCTACTTTGTCCTTAAATTTTGGAATGAAATACGATCGCTCAACTAAGTCCTGTGTCTTTTTTGCAGAAAAATGACCTTGTTTGTGCGCTATCAATATTATCTCATTTTCCATTTGGGCTGGTACTACAATGAGCTTTCTGTTTGGGTCCTTAAACAAAACTTGATTTTCTATATAATAGTCTTCATATGCTCTCTCTTCAACAATACTTCGTATAGCATTTACCCATTCGTCTGCTAATTGCGCTTCTCTTAAGCGGTGTACGATAGTATCGATAAGCATATAACAGAATACACGGCTCAAGGCATCAAGGTGTCTCATCTTTGAACCTGATTGATGCTCTATTATATAACCATAGTCCTGCAAGTACATTGCCCAGCGCGCTACCCTCATTGGAACATCTTTCTTTTGCATTGTCATTGTAACTGCATTACAATCCGTGACTATTTTGAATTTTATTCCCAACAAATAAACACGCCATTTAGTTAAAGATTCTATAATCTGTATGGATTTCTGTTTCTAAACCCGGACTATATAACTGCAAAACAGGTTTGCTGGTCAAAGCAACCTTTAACTGCTCAAATGCAACCTGTTGTTGATCATTAAATTCAAACTTGGAGTCCTTGCGAAACAAGTCGGATAGTGGTTTAGCAATAACAGAATAGCCCTCAATAAATTTTCGGAAATATGACGTGACTCCAAGAAATCTTTCAATAGCTTTTTTATCTGTTGGTATGGGAAAATTAGCTACTGCCTCAGTCTTTTCTTTACTTGGCCTTATTGAGTTATCTTCAATTATGTATCCCAGAAACTGTACTTTTGTCTGCAATAACTGGCACTTGGTCCAATTTATGCGCAATCCATTCTTTGCAGCCACTGTCAGAACTCTACTTAGTTTCTGGACCCCTTTACGTTTACGTCCTTACTTGGAATGATAACGTCATCCATGTATACAACTGCGTCATTGCTCTTAGCTAAGTCGCGCAAAATAACCATTATGAATCGTGTAAATACTGCTGGGGAGTTTGAAATTCCAAACAGTACGTACAAAAATTCATACTGACCGGTCTGAGTAACAAAGGAAGTGTATTTTTGCGAGTCTGCATCTACTGGGACGTGAAAGAAATCATTGGTCAAATCAAGTGTGGTAAAGACCTTTGCATCCCGAAGCTTTTCTAATAATGTGTCCATGTGTGCCATTGGAAAATTATCTCGAATAATTTTTTCGTTAAGCTTTCTATAGTCGCAATATAATCGTTTGTGCCCATTTTTCTTTGCAACCAAAACCACTGAAGAGGCAAATTCTGATACGCTTGGTTTAATAATCTTCTGGGCTAGCCAATCTTCTACCTGGTTGTCGACAATTTTTTGCTCACTGTTTTCTAGCCGCCTAGGGTGCTGGAAAACTGGAACTTCGTTATTCAAAATTATTTTCATTTTGACGGGCGCATTTACATTTCGTTGCGGTTGATAACTTTGTACCATATTCCTAACCTTGCTTACATACTCCCCACTGAATGGGACAGATTCAAATTATCCGTAATTTCTCCATTCTCTGTACCTGTCATGCAAATACCTTCAAATTCGTAATTGTCGACTAGTCGACGAACAAACTGTGTCCTGTTTTTAATGACCTGCATGTCAATATGTTCAAGAATAGTTCTTCCCAAAATTGCTTCAAACCTAATGTTCTCATCTGGAATAACGTGGAACTCTATCTGCATTTTAATCATGTCAATGGTGACGGGTATGGTAATGCTACCGAAAGGTAGAACCTGACTTTCCCCGATGCCTGTTAGACATTTTGCAAGGCCACTTACTCTTAAACCTCCAAGTTTTAAGAATATGCTTCTGCGAAGTAAACACAAATCGGTACCTGTATCGACAAGGCCTTTAAATTTCACATCTGCATACACAATGTCTTTGAGCTCAAGTCCTGTGAAAGTAAAACTGCTAGTCGGCTTTCTGATCTTTTCCATATTTTGAACACTATGTGTGTTTAGGCTATTTTCCTGTTTTATCGCAATTTGAACTTTGCAGCTTGCAGCGCGATGCCCTGGCTGTCCGCATTTAAAACAATTGAAACTTGTTTGCAGTCTTTCTTAAAATGCGAATCGTCTCCGCACTTAAAACACTTTTTTGGCTTTTCGGACGACTCGACTGATTGATCCTCTCTGTTTGCCTAATATCCCTGGCTTGATACAACATTACATTATTCTGCTATGGAATACCTGCAACAAAATATTCAATCAAACTAGCGGCATCCAAATTTATTAGCTCTGCAATTTCCATTAAAGCATACAGAAAATCTTGCAAGGATTCTCCTTTCTTCACTTGTCGTTTCTGTAAAATTCTATGAATCTCTGCTGTGGACAATTTTATTGTAAATTCTTCAAGAAGTGCGGCTTTTAAAGACTCCCAGTCTCTTATTTCCCGCAAACTTCAAACAAATGATTTTGCAGCCCCAGTTAACAGCTGTTTAGCGTATACAAAAAGTTGTAGTCTGCTCCACTGCCCTGTTATCGCACATTCCTCTAAGTCTTCAACCCATTGATTAATGTCTAGACTTTTAACGTAAACCACGATCTGTTTTCAGTTCGGTCTTCATTTGGTGCAACTTTCTGTCCTGGGTTACTTAAAGCTGTTATAACAGACTCATCATCGTCTTCCTCGTCGTGGTGGCCAAAATAAATTAACAATCTGTTTTCGTCGTTTGTCGTCTGTAAACCAAGCTCGGATAATTTTAGTCGCAAATCCGCACCTCTCAATACCACTATCTCATCGACCTGCATCGTTACAACAGCACCAATATTTTAAATATTAAGAATTGAAATTTTCAGATCTTATTGCTATAAAATTATCAGTAGCTTATTTCTTACATGCAAAATGCAATTGCATACGTTTTTCGGATAATATCGATATAGCTTTTATGTCGTCGCTTTAACGTCGACTCAATTCAATTCGCTGCTTCACGTTGTTTTCTGTGCTGTCGACTATCGAACGCTGCTCCCGTCTTTAATACGAATTTGCTTTGCCCTGATATTCTGTACTGAGCCTACTGCGTCTTCGTTCTCGCTGCCTCCGACGTTGCCTCTGCTGTCACCGAATTTCACAACACCATGAAATTCTACATTAAGCTTTCTGCGTTTTCCGCGCACGTCTCCTTATGGCAAACTGTTAAGTCGCAACTTCGCAATTTACATCAGCGTCAGACTTTACCACCGACAACACACGTATGTATTATGCTTATTATTATGCCTATATAACACACAGCCCTGAATTTGTTCTTTACTTATGAATTCAATCAAAAATCTCGCTCGAGCCCCTAATTTGTACGATCTTAGGTTTCGGTATAACTCAAATGTTCAGCGTTAACGTTGTTTCATTATAAATGTTTATTATTAATTGTTGAATTAACTTAAAAGAACATGAATGCGGCTTAGATGTAGTTTTCAAGGTTAAAGAGTGATTATCATATCCTACATACATCCTCAGGAAGGGATAAAGGAGGGGACCTGGACACTTTAGCAATAATGTAGTCATTAACAAATACCAAATCAAGAGTTAAATTCAAATGATTGGAAATTTAATTTATTTGAATCAAGGGAAGGTCTAGCATGCAACCTATAAAGTCATGCTGTGCCGAGGGCACTAGATAATTTTCGGCAGTTAATAATAACCAAGTGATATTCGGCAAATTAAAATAACCCAACACCATAAATAGGATATTATCACGCACTATGAAGAAACTTCTTTAATACAAGTAATATGTATCATATAAACTTGAATATCATATATAGATAAATGATAGATATAGATATTCTATGTAGGAAAAGACCCCTTAACTGAGGCAATCTCAGCGTCAGTAGGCGTACTAAAACAAAAAAAATGGTGACTGAAAAGTGGCTAATGGCAATTAATACCCCACCACCTCGAGTAGGCCGATCATTTCTATGCAAAATAAAAATGTTCGAAAAAACCTCAAAACAGATATAGATATAGTTCGAATCGAAGGAAATGCTGGCCATGAAAAGATTTTTAAGTTTAGAAATGAGACCTCTGACATTCTGATAATGAATAGAGATTTGGTCAGAAGAAGAAGTTAGTTTTTGGGGCAGAAATAGTACCCCGTATTGAAGGGACTTGGAGGGTAACAGTAGGCCAAAATTTGGGATCACAAATGATTGGAAACATATCATGTGAAACATTTATTTTGATTGATGATATTTCGCGAGGAGTGGAAAAATTAAATAAGGTAATTGACACGCTAGCAGAAGATTTGCTAGTAATATAGGCTGCCAATAACTCAAAAGTGGTGTCAGACGAAAGTCGAGACATAAAAACTTGGCTAACTTACAACAGCAGTTAAGGTAAGAGCTGATGAGGCTGCAGGTAATATAGGGAGGGGCTAAATAGGCACCATGAACGTTCTTCATAATCTGGGCTAAATTACGCGCAGGTCTACCTTTGCGTCCAGGAGCTGACGTTCTATGTTCTTATTGGTACGTGCTAGTGAGACTTGGAAAAAATTCTCTCACGATTAGATGAGCGCAGTTTGAGCTTAGCATAAGCTTGCAGTCTTACACTGGCACTTTTTGAAACAAACCAAAATTTTGTATTTTTAATTTTTTAAACTTGGCATTTTGGCTGCCAGGGCAACACTTCTAATTCTTCGCGCTCGACAGGTGCGATTTGTTTGTTAAGCCCTGGGCGGACTTGGTTAGTGACACTGTCACTTTAAGTATTCGCTTTTTGCCATACACACATACGAGAATGAGCAAAAACACGAACGATCTCCGCGGAAGTTCAAGCAAATGACATAAACTTTGCGGCTGCCATTTTTGTGCGTATACAACATTTAGCACCATAAGAGCTCATACAAATTGGAAACACAAATATTGTTAAAAAAATATTGGTTAGCCAAGTGGCACTAGCGCATAGCCCCATAATTTCTTTATTCTACATTTATAAGGGTGCCATTTTGAATTCTATAAATGAAATTGCAGTTGCGATATTATTGTATGTCATTCAGTGTGTATGTGTTGCTATTTAACCTCGGGTGCAGATTCTAGTTTTGGAAGAGGGCTAGAGCACTCTTCTTTTTTTTATTTTAGTTAGTCGCAAAACAGACAAAGTTAGGCCTGCAATGAAACTTAAAATTGCCATTTGATTTGAAATGATTAAATGAAAGAGAAACCGGCTTATGACAAGTTTATGCCAACTTAATTATTTCCTTCTTCATGTTAAACTAAACGATAGCTTGCAAAAAAACTGTGAGTGAGTTACTTCGTTTTAATTTATAAACCAAAAAATTAAAAATGAAGCTTATAGTAAAAGCAAACAAATAAAAAATATATAATAGTTATAAGAAACAATACTCTTTGTTATATTAAAATTGTCATAAATACATACTCGTATTAGCGTTGCTGGACTTTGTTGAATAGATCGTTTTTTTCGACGTATTTCTTCAGTACCATCATTTGTGTCAACTGTTTCAGTAGCGTCCATGGGTAGCATCATTAAATTATTACTTTCTTCTTTACTCTGAAAACACATCAAATTCAGAATCGGCACAATTGATCAAGTAAGACAAATATAAAATATTAATATATATTATAATAAAGAGTCGGAGCTATCACTATCTCATTAAAATTATATCATTTTCGCACTTTCCCCTATTTCAAGAATACCCTTGCTGATATCTGGCACTTGTTCTTGATTTTGAACCAAATCGGTTATAAAACTAAATACTTAACCTTGCAGTAGACCAGTTGATTTCAACAATGGTAAACACCTGCCTCTACCCAAATCAATGGTCTGATAGGGGGAAAACGAATATTGGGTTTACCTATACCACATTATGCTGGCACACGTTCCGCTTCTTGTAGAGCTGGTGTCGCAGCTATTTCCCGCCATAATGCTGAGTCAATTTCCTCACCACGTTCCTAGAACTCACCCATTACTGTTTACATAACCGTACCTTGTGTTTCTATGAATGATTTTTTATTTCCTCAATAGAAACAGTGAGTCCACGCTCCAGGAGAATCTTAGGAACCAACTACACAACCGCGCTTTGGTCCACTACCTGGAAATGATTATCAGGCGACTATCCAGAGATACTATCTATTAGTTTTATTTGCATCAAATAGCTTACTCGCTAGACATATATTATTCACATGACCCTTTAGCCGAAAACCTGGTAATACATAGATACATATGTACATAATAGATGTGATTATTTGATGATTTGACAGCAATCTTTCCTGAGCTTGTAACCATACTTTTAATATATTGCTCATCTTTATATAAATATCTAATTAGAAATACTTGAAGCTCTATACAAAAAATCAAAAGTGACAGTTATTTACCATAGTTATGCACATAAGGACCTGCAAAATAAACATTCCGAAAGATAAAAATGCTAGTGTGGTTAAGGCAACATCTGTGATATCTTTAAGGCTGATTTCCTTAATTTGTTTCGCTGGCTGAGATATTGCATTTGACAGCTCTGATGGAGTTTGGTGGATCCCATAGTCCTCCAAGACAGTTTCATAACCTGCAAGACTTGATATCATCATATAACTCACAGAAAATTCTCAGAATCTTACCAATTTTGTTAATTTGCTTAATTTTAACACCAAACTGTGGATGCTTTTCCTTATGTGAAACCTATAAAAGGAAATTGAACATATATTTCTTTAATTTTATTTTTCAACAAATATCAAGAATTTATTAAAAGTGGATCGATACATGGAGCGCATCAAAAGACGAACTGTTCTTTCGAACCGAGAATTGACAGAGAGATGGGAAAAAATTGTGCCTAACGATGGACAATTCTTTGAATAATCGATTTGTAACCAATTTTGATCAATAAAGCCTCAAAGTTTCGAAAAAAAAACTTTTGAAAATAATCAACTCCTAATATACTAATATATATATATATTCTATTACTTTGCTAAACAAAAAACATTTCCCATTAATTTCTCCGACTAGCTGATGACCCCGTTTTTCCCCACAGCACTATATATAGAAATTTACGGAAAACTGCAGTCTGTTCAAAGGTGTTAAGCTTTGCCACTTGCTACACAGACTGATAACTCACAAAAATGCACTAGAGGTTCCTCTTACCAGGGCGCTTAGGATTCGTCGCCTGAAAGAAATCTGCCTGAAATGTAAATGAAAATTTGGTGCGCTTCCTTATGGGCAAACGGTTACCAGTTTCAGTCCACGTCTCTATTGTCTCTCGCCATCACAAACAATAGCTTAACTCATAATCGCAAGCAAAGGCCAGTGGCAAAATAATGGGCAAAATATAAAATGTCATCATAGTGCTCCCAACCATCCTGTTGCGCTAATAAGTTATTTGATTGTTACCTTTTATCCGAACAGCAATAACATTCCCCATATTAATATACTTTTAGCCGGACATAATTCGGTGGGTATAATTGGTCTAATTTTAATAAATATGAAAAATATTAATTATTCTTAAAATGCAAAAATTTTTAACAAGAAAGAAGAGACGAAGAACATCGCCAAGGCTTTTGTCAATTGACACGAGGAACAATACTACCAAATAATTATAATTTCAATTAGGGAGCAATTGGCCCTCCTATTGATATGTATACATATAATATAATTTAGCAACAACATTTACTTAAAATAATCTTGTTGCTAGGTAAAGTGAAAAGATGTTTTTTAAAAGGTGGCTACCACTGGACTTGGTCTGGTCTCGAAACAAACTCACTCGTTTATTTGCCGTCGTTTCTTCGCCAGATGATGCTCTTTGGTCAGTCCTCCTGGTTCGGCATTGGGGAAAAAAAGCCCTAGATCGGCGTCTTCGGCGTATGTTTCTGTTTTTTTTTCATATTTATAAGTCAAATTGTCCGCGTTCATTGATTGAATTTATTAAATTTGACTGATATTAATTTTTTTTGGACTCGCTTGTAGCATAACCGACCGTTTGATGGCCAATAGCATCTTAAACAGCGAATCGAGCAAGTAATCGCCCAATACTCAACTATTATTTATGCCTTCGGACAGTAAAATGGATTGTTATCTTATCTTATCTTATCTCAAAAAAAAATTTAAAAACTAACAACAAAGTATGTGGCTTAAGCACTGCAACAGAGGCGTTATGCTTGAAGTGCTTCCTTATTTAGGCATCAGCATCAACAGCAAACAAAAGTTTAATTAAGCGAACTGTGTTCAGGAGTAACGTTAGCGGGCTTCTGCTGATACAAGCTAAATGCTAAATATATCAAGTAAGAGTCTCAAGTCGGGAGTTCCTGACTAGGAGATATCCTGAATCCTCATCTCGTTTTCCCCATTTTAAATTGTTTCAGGGTACAATCATGGTCCTAAGCAAGATCCAAAAAAGGCACAAGTCTCATCCATAGCAGCAGCTAATGCACCACGCAATCACACTTTGTATATATCACAGCATGTCTATCATACACTTGTACTTAAACGCCAAATAGAAACGGCCGAAAACTATTATAATCGATAATGTCCTGTTATTATTAAAATTATTTCGAAACACTGCAAACTGCAAATAGAACGGTAAAAAAACCTAAATATCGCTAATCGGCAATCAAAAATCGACAACTCGCAAAAGTCTCTAGTGTGATTCCAATTACGGGCACATTCGCACATTTTAAGTAAGAATACTGGATAATACCACTAACCATACAACATATAGACTGGACAAGTGAGCTATTAGTTGGTGCCCGTCGATTTCTTAGCGGTTGGTCCAAAGTCGCCTTCGTTTTTGTTCGGGTCCGAGAGCGGCCGCATGCGCTAACAGAGAGCGTGTGTACGAAATACATAAGACTTGTGTGAGGGAAGGGCAAAGCTGCTCTTTTTTATTCCCTTTATTCGCTCACACTACAGGAAACTGCTTTTGCTTACTCTCTCTCTCTCTCTCTCTCTCTCTCTCTCTCTCAGTGCTCTTTCATATTGTCTATTTACCGTTTAACTGTCTGTGTGTGTATGTGTCCGACAAGCAAAAATACCCACAAATTTAAGATTTCTCAAATCTCGGACGCATTTATTCTCTTTCAAAGGGGCGGGTAATATGAAATTATAAAAGGGTTTGCCACGTCGATGCGAAATTCTTGCATTTTAGCTCGATATCGTTGGTAAGGGTACCCATGCATAGGCATGTGTGCACTTACATTTGTTGGACTTGCCATATTCACGCACACTTGCATATTTTGTATATGAATAGAAGCATTTATGCGCTTGTGTGCCTGTTGGTTGCCAGCCTGCCTGTCCCACAAATGTGTGTGAATGGGCAGATCATGGGCGCAATAGAAAAATTCATGATCACAAATATACCAAATGCCAATCTTGAAATTTTCTATTGCGCCCATGATCTGCCCATACACACACATTTGTGTGCGTGTGTGTGTGTGTGTACAAGCCGAATATCAAAAATCCAAAAATCTTGACAAATTTGCGAAAGGGACAGGCAGGCTGGCAACCAACAGGCACACAAGCGCATAAATGCTTCTATTCATATACAAAATATGCAAGTGTGCGTGAATATGGCAAGTCCAACAAATGTAAATGCACACATGCCAACGCATGGGTACCCTTACCAACGATATCGAGCTAAAATGCAAGAATTTCGCATCGACGTGGCAAACCCTTTTATGATTTCATATTACCCGCCCCTTTGTAGAGAAGAAATGCCTCCGAGATTTGAAAATCTAATTGTGGTATTTTTCTTGTCGGACACTACACACGACAGTTAACGGTAAATAGACAATATGAAAGAGCACTGAGAGAGAGAGAGAGAGAGAGAGTAAGCAAAAGCAGTTTCCTGTAGTGTGAGCGAATAAAGGTAATAAAAAAGAGCAGCTTTGCCCTTCCCTCACACAAGTCTTATGTATTTCGTACACACGCTCTCTGTTAGAGCGTGCGGCCGCTCTCGGACCCGAACAAAAACGAAGGCGACTTTGGACCAGCCGCTAAGACATCGACGGGCACCAACTAATAGCTCACATGTCCAGTTTATATGTTGTATGGTTAGTGATAATACCGACACCTCTAGCACAACGTTTTGATAAACATATGAAAATGCGCAGGCTACTTGATTAATTATTTGAATCACATATATAACAACATCAATCTAATAATAATAATGTTTAATGCATCAGTCAACCTCTTTTAGACTATCAACTATTATTACATAAGCAGCATTATAATTATTATTAAAATCTTGTAACTATAATAAATATAAACGAAATGTTATTTATCGAAACATTGTTGAAAAGTTCCACTTTGCGGACTTCTAATTCTTTGGAAAGAAATTAATATTTACAAACATACACAGAGAAAAAACCGGTGGACTAATGACAAGACTTTCCGTAGATGATTCTGTACCAAAATATTCACAAGGTTTGGAGCCTGAATCTAGCTAAAAATTCTTGAGATAATTATAATTCATTCTTAATTTCAGATTAGCTCTAAAATAAGTACGAATATTCTTGAATTAACTGCAATTTATTTATATTACGAAGTAATTGTAAGCTTAAAAAAATCAAGAAGAGAAAATCTTGAAGCAAAGCAGAAGAATGAAAAAAATAGACTCAGCGCACCTGCTTTCTTATTTAGAGGGTAAGAAGTCAACGCAACAGGGTATATTGTTTGTAAGTATACATACAAAATTAATAAAATACACATAACGAAATATATAATATATATAATTTATATATATGTATGTATATATATACAAATATATATATATATATATGTATGTATCATATGTAGGTTAGCACCGGGCAGGGCGTCGTCTCAACGGTGGCGTCTTTTCTATTTTCTAAATCGATTAATTTAGCCACTATCTCTGTAATCTGTGTCTTGTTTACTTAGAACCACATGTGAAATGCCAAAGTATGAAAGTATATGAAAGGTGACGATTTAAGGAAGAGATACAGAATTGAATTACTAGAAAAGTTGTTCATGTAGAGTGAAATCGAGGTAATAATTGTGTACATATATAATAAAATATAAATAATAAAAAATCAAATATATTAATAAATTCTGTAACATAATTATATTCACATATATATTATACATCATAATAATAATAAAAACGGCGCATCCGCTTTACCGTATGTGCAACCTATAAAAGTAAATTAAACATATATTTTTCATTTCGGGGTTTTCCTTACAATCCGTTCAACAAATATATTTGTAACCAATTTCGCTCAATAAAAATTGAAAATTTGGAAAAAAAAACTTTTGAAAATATAAACTCCTATTAAAAAACTATTATTTCTAAACAAAAGACATTTCCCTTTAATTTCCCCGACTACTATAACCCCGTTTGTTCCTCACAGCACTATATATAGAAATTTGCGGATCACTGCAGTCTGCAAATGAACTAGAGATTCCTCTTACCAGGGCTTAGGATTAGTCGCCTGAAAGGAATCTGCCTGAAATGTAAATGGAAATTTGGTGCGCTTCCTTATGGGCAAACGGTTACCAGTTTCAGTCCACGTCTCTATTGTCTCTCGCCATCACAAACAATAGCTTAACTCATAATCGCAAGCAAAGGCCAGTGGCAAAATAATGGACAAAATATAAAATGTCATCATAGTGCTCCCAACCATCCTGTTACGCTAATAAGTTATTTGAATGTTACCTTTTATCCGAACAGCAATAACATTCCCCATATTAATATACTTTTAGCCGGACATAATTCGGTGGGTATAATTGGTCTGATTTTAATAAATATGAAAAATATTAATTATTCTTAAAATGCAAAAATTTTTAACAAGAAAGAAGAGACGAAGAACATCGCCAAGGCTTTTGTCAATTGACACGAGGAACAATACTACCAAATAATTATAATTTCAATTAGGGAGCAATTGGCCCTCCTATTGATATGTATACATATAATATAATTTAGCAACAACATTTACTTAAAATAATCTTGTTGCTAGGTAAAGTGAAAAGAAGTTTTTTTAAAAGGTGGCTACAGCTGGACTTAGTCTGGAGGCTGCTCGAAACAAACTCACTCGTGTATCGAGTGAATTTATTAATTTTGGATAATATTATTTTTTTTGGAATCGCTTGTGGCATACCCACACTTACAAAAATCTCGTCACATTTGCTGCTCACAAGTACAACTTCATATCCCTATCAACGACCGTTTTGATGGCTAAGGGCAGCTCTAAGAGCGAATCGAGCAAGTAATCGCCCAATACTCAACTATTATTAAGGCTCTCGGCGAGTAAAATGGATTGTTATTTCTTATCTTAATATTATCTTATCTTATCTTAGGTAATAATTGTGAACATATATAATAAAATATAAATAATTAAAAGATATATATATATATATATATTCATAAATTCTGTAACATAATTATATATATTATACATCATTTTGATTTAAAAATATATATTAAAATACATGTTGTTTTTTTGATTTTGCGACTTAATAGTCACTTACATTCATAGTTTAAAATAGATGATGAAACATTAAGCTTCATGCCATTAAATTTAGCAAAACGACTGGACTCGACGCCAGAAGTTGATTATCATGGACGAATGGTCTAAAACAAGTTTTAAACGTTAATTTAAACAAAAGGTACGGTATCTTTTCTTTTCAGAGTTTGTTATATTAACGTATAACTTGTGAATATTAATAATATAATATTAAATACAAATAAAAATGTATATAATAATAATAATAATAATAATAATAATATTTTTGGACAAATTTAGTATAATTTAAGTACATGAGTTCTTAAAAATTCATATAGGCTTATTTGAAGCTCAAACAGGGATTGCATTAACATATTGGTCTTATATTAAGAATCATTAAAACTTGATTCAATATCATTCAGTTCTTAAATTCAGCGTAAAAAGGCTCAAACCGGAACAAAAGAAGGTTGATTCAAGTATTTTTCATTTGAATCAAGTATTACTTACCGTATTTTTTCTCTGTGTGTATGTATGTGCTGGTGAGGCCTAAGTATAAGACGTATGTAAGTTATCACCCAGCCTGCAAAGCAATTCTTATTGAAATCATAAACAATATTTCGGAAAAAGTCTCTGTTCCAATTGCCTAGCTCGTTCATCGTTATCAGACCCGTTTCAATCATAATGTCCACTCAACGAGCAGCTGCAGCTTTTATTACATAATGGTCCAGTTTTTCGGCTCTAACATAAACATAGCAGACATAATCATAACAGCGCACCACTTAACGTAAATATCCAGATTCTCATGAGTAATTCCAAAACGTAAACTTTAGATCCAGATTTTCGTGCGCTATTCCTAACGTAAACATAACTCCATTGAGTATTAAACAGGGACAGAGATGCATAATCACTCATAGCTTTTATTACCGTTTAAATTCTGAAGGATGCTCGACTAGGTTGGTCCAGAGTAGCAAATGAAACTTAAAATCCTACAAGGCATCGCGTAGAAACAACTAAAATTGTTTTTTCAAACCAAGCCCCGTCACAAATCAAATCAATGGGTTACGCACACCGCGCACCAATAAATTATGACGTCACATTTATAGAATTTTATTACTTGTCTTGACTAGTATATATTCCTACCTTTATTATAGACAAATAAATAATTTATGAATAGTCTTTTACAGAAAATAATTTATTAACATACGTTATGATTCTCTCTCCGACTTTTGAACGAGACGGAAGTGCATAACAAACAAATCAAAGTGACTTACGATTTAATATCGGCGTGTAATAAAATGTCTGACGCTAAGCGTCACTGCTTAAGTTTTGGGTAATGCTGTTACGGCATTGCCGGTAACAACAATTTGCATAAAAATAAAAAAAAACAAAATAAATAAATAAAATATTACAAAAAAATAAACAATAATTATCTTGCCCAAGGGCAATAAAACGCAACGCAGGCGTATGCAGCTGCATAGAAGCGAGCGCAAAACGTTTCTTAACTCTTGCGCGGGTGCACCCTAGTGCGTGTGCGTGTGATTGTGTGCGCATTTGTTTACGTTTTTTCAGTGCAAGTGTTATCTTCCATGGGGCCGCTACCCGGTCTATATCACAACAACAGCCAACGCCTCCGCTATTACCACAGTCACTTATGCAGCGGCTTCAGCTGCTTCTGCGACGGCCCGATGAAATAAATCACACAATGAAGTTAATATCTATAATCCAAAAGGCAAGGCCACAAATGGCACGGAGCAAAGCAGGCCACATATGTTTTTCCTCGACCTCAAACCGGCCCCCAACAATAAGGAAGCGCTGAAAATAAACCTTCTTTGCCGTCAAGGAGTCTAAGTGGAGCGCCCCCGCCGATCTGCTGACGTTGTCCAATGCCACCGCTGCCAGGATTACGGACATTCCAAAAATTACTGCATGAAACAATTCGTCTGTGGTAGTTCTTCTACTTGCAAAGCAGCCCAGGATGGCGACTTCTTCTGCGCCAATTGTGGCGGGAACCACTCTGCCAATTACAAAGGCTGCAAATGGTACATTACATTAAGGTACGCAAGCCTGCCCCTAATATCTCGGCTCCCTTCCTCAAGGCGCATATTAACCACGCTCGGCAAAATAGGAATACAATGCAATTTATCCCTCCTCCCATGGTAGCTGGTAAATCCGTGTCATTTGCGGACTTGCTCAGATCGGGCAACCCACGCAAACAGCCACCAAAGACACACCACCCAAAGCATACCGAACAAAAAGGAGAACGAAACGCAGCCCAACAATATTCCTGGAAACCAGCCGAGCGACGATACTAGCTCCAGAATTACGGCTCTTAAAGATGCTATGGTTAGGCTTACCTCAGGAATGGACCAGATCCTTAATACACAAAAACTCCGAAACTCAGCACATCCTGCTGTCGCTGATTTCACGCCTTATTCCATCAAAATGATCCAATTAAGGATCGGATTATGGAATGCGAATGGTCGTAACCACAAAATGAATGAACTAAGGACCTTCCTCGCCACCAAATATACCATAATATACGTCCCCTGATATACTACATATATATCACAATACCCCAGTAACTACCGTAGGGGAGGTGCCGGCATTTTAATCTGCCGTAACCATCTGCAGATTGCCGCAGTCAAGATAAGCACCCGTAGAGGAGATTTTACAATTGCTTCTCTCTACCTCCCGCCGACTGTGCCATGGACCAAAGCCAACTTTGATTTCTTACTAATTAACCTTGGACAAAAGTTCATTGCGGGAGGAGACTGGAATGCGAAGTACAGATTATGGGGAAACAACAGAACATGTACGAGGGGGCAGAGCGTGCACGAAGCCATCACTGTCCACACCAATCCTCTACAGCAGCCAAAAAGAAAGAGTCTGGTGCCGACAAATGGGACGTTGAAAGTTTCCAGGCAGAACTCAATAGTTCAATCAAGCTCAACATGATTCTGAGCTTCCCTGAGGACATCGATGAAGCTATCGAGAATCTCT
Organism: Drosophila kanekoi; assembly: GCA_037075305.1. Classification (NCBI taxonomy): domain Eukaryota; kingdom Metazoa; phylum Arthropoda; class Insecta; order Diptera; family Drosophilidae; genus Drosophila; species Drosophila kanekoi. Next base: position 94,757 of record JBAMCE010000141.1, on the reverse strand, counting down.
TGGCGAAGATTCGAGCAGCAGCCCAACTTGCAACGCACGGAATAGAAACGATCCAGCCATCGCGCCCTCGAGACTTAATTCATCCGGCGGCAGCCCGACTACTGGCATTGAAAAGGCGGCTCCGCAAGGAGTTCGTGTGCATCGGTGACCAAAGGGTAAACAGGACTTACAGAAGGATATCAAACAGGCTCCAGAAACTCCTCGCGACCATAAGCAATCAGCAGTTCAACAAAAAACTTACGGATGCAAGCCCAGACGCAAGCACGGGACACAGCCTCTGGCAGTTGACAAAAAACCTAAAAAGACAGACCGTTCGCAAGAGCCCCATTAAAAGAGATGACGGTTCCTGGGACAGATCGAGCTTAGAACGCGCTGAAACCTTCGCCACCCATCTAGAGGAGCGATTCAAACCGTTCGATTCCCCACACTCACCCATGGAAGATTACAGTCCATGTGACCCTCAAAAAGGTCGAAATACCAATCCAAGCACTTAAGACAAGAAAAGCCCCTGGATCTGACGAACTGGACAACAGAACAATAAAGCTGCTCCCCACCAAATTCATACTCTTCATTGTACTCATCTTTAATACGATGCTTCGAATTGGACACTTCCCAAGGCAATGGAAAAGCGTTTGATCGCCATGACCCCAAACCACAAAAAATCGCTAACGCAAGTCGAATCTTATTGACCAATAAGCCTGCTTCCGACCCTCTCCACAATATTCGAAAAAATATTATTGGCTAGTGTGTCGGAGCTGGATTGTGTTAAGCGGATCAAACCAAGGCATCAGTTCGGATTCCAAAGACTGGCCATTGTCGTGAACATAAAACATTTCCTGCAACTTCTTCTTAAAATGCATTAGATCTGAGCGTTTGAAACAAGCTATTATTAAATCATCCACATATACAGCTATCAAATTGTAGGAATCCTCAGAAATATTTTTATACAAGCATGGTTCATTTTGTGTGGCCTTAAGTCTTTTTAATGCATCATCGACAGTGCTGTTCCACGCTCTGCCTGACTGTTTGAGTCATTACAACGCGTTGTTCGACTTCAGAACACGATTTAGGTAATCTTTGCTGACAAAATTTTCCGGCTGCTTCATATAGACAGTTTCGGTGAGCTAGCTATTGAGGTAGGCATTTGAAACGTCCATTTGATGCAGATGTAATTATTTTTCTCCAGCTACAGCGAACAACATTCTAATATTTAGATACCGTATGACTGGCGAAAATGTTTCACTGAAGTTCTGGCCATATTGCTGGGCATCGTCTTCACATTTCATAGATTCCTCCCATTTAAACGCATGTTTGCCATACAACGCCAACGCGAACGTATTTGGCGCTGCCTCTCCAAAATGACTCTAAACCAGCTTCTTAAATGTTTCAAATTTATAAAATGCTTCGATTTTCGATTTCATAAAATATACGAAAATTCTTTTTGACCGATCGTCTATGAACGTTATGAAATATTTCGCATCAGCAATTGACGAAACGTTTATAGGCCCGCATGTTTCATTCTTGTGCTCTCTTTTCTCCGCAGAATGCTTGCTGCTTGTTGTCTATTTCACAATTTTGTGATGCAAATTAACCAATTAGTGACAACAGATTAGAAAAAAATTATTTTATTGTGAGAGGCTAGGAGCTTATGATTTATTTGAATCCATAATTAGAACTAAAGTACAGTCATGAACTTATGCTGCAAGTCAGCTATGTTTATAATAAAGCTTATATTCTTATGCAAGTCTGCTGTGTTTATACTAAAGCTTCTTTTCTTAAAGTACAAAAGCTCACGCAAAAGACGCTATGAATTGCGCATGATAATCTGAATCTTTATGTTAAGTGGTAGCGCTGTTATGTTTCGACTCTTAATGGTTTCTTTTCAAAGATTCAATTTGGTCGTTTAACTGATTTAATATGTCAAGCTCTGCTGTTTCTGGGGTTTGTGTATTATGACGATTTCGATTACTTGACAATTTTAATTTTAATATTTTGATGGGATTTAAAGTTATTAAAGGGCAACGCTTAAGAAGGTTTATTATAATAAAACCAAAAATTAGTTAAAATTAAAATATGGGTTTTTTTGAATGATTACTTTCTAGTATAATAACGATTTTTGATAATATATTCGAATTTTCTAATTGAAGTTCGCTGATATTGGTAAGTTGATATTCAGTAACTAAGTAGTTTGTGAATGCATTATGTTTTACATAGTTCAAGAGTTTTTCGTTTACATTAGTGTAAGTGATGTTGTTTATGGTTACAGTGGTTTTAAAAGTAACAAGATAAATGCCTGTAAACCAGGTGTCGTTAATACAATTTGTACCTGATACTAAAATAGCGTCGCATGTTATGTCTTCTATTGGTTTATTCTCGTTTATTATATGTATTTTCAGATATTTTTATACAACTTGTAAAATGTTTATTGAGGAGGTTTACAAAGCAATTTGCGTCAAATTTATTGCCGGAAAAACTCTTATATATTTCTCTTTTAAAATGTTCGATAAGATCTTTTTATCTTATAATTTTTATTATAATTACATTTAGCACTTTTATCGATTACAAATATTTTTCCATCTATCTGGTATATGGCTTAAGCGTGATATAACTTACAATTATAATTAATACTTGAGTATTTTATAAAAACTAGATTAAACCTTGGTATGAAAAGAGGAAATGTCTAAAAGGTCTATTAGAGTAACATTAAGAGTTTCGTGATTGAATATATTTATCATGGCTTGTTTGCTTAAAAGTTTTGGGTTTGATATTCTTGCTTTCGAAATTGTAATAGCATTCAGCAAATTTTGTAGGTCAAGTGACAACAACTTAAGTCGATAGTGATTGAGATTGATAGTGATTTTTAAAAGTGATTCCAGATTAATTTTAATATAATTAATTCGTGATTTTAGTGACTTCTTTAAAAATTGAAGAATTTATTTGATTTTGCTTATTATTGGCTTGGGCAAGACTATTGATTTTACTTTGGATAGTTTTCATGTTATCATGGTCTGCTGTTCCTGTGATCCATTTAAAAATGATGCCTAAGTCATTGATACTACGTTAAGACAAAGACAATACATAAAATGTGCATTCTAAAAATACATAAAAAACATAAATAGGTTAGAATTTGGTATTATCTTTATGTATAATACGATCCTGATTGTTTATTCTTCTTAAGTCTTCTTGACGGTTCTTCTTCGGAGACGTGACTATCTTGGTTGAATATGTGATTAATAACTACTCTTAATAAAGCGTAAGCAACGACGTTGGTTGATCCTGGCTTGTAATATAATTTACGGGAAAATTCTTCTATTAAAGCGTATAGTTCCTTTTCATTTGTGCCGTAATGTCGATCTGTTTTATTTAAGGTTTTTTAAACAAGCGTGATCGGTTTGTTTTCCCGTGAAAGAACTGCGCCAATGACGATGTCGGAAGCATCTGTATTAAGAACGAACTTTTTGGTATAGTCTGGTTGAGTTAGTTCAATTTTAACAATTAAATGTGCTTTGAGATTTTCAAAAGCGGAGATAGATTCTTCATCTAAGGAAATTTCCGTTTTTAATTAGACATATGTTTTGAAACCATACCTTATGTCCGTGTAACAGATTAGTGAGTGGTTTAGCTATAGTCGCGTAATTTTTTACAAAGTTTCTGTTATAACCTGTTAAACCAAGAAAACCTCTAAATTCCCTTAAATTTTTGGGTGGCTGGATATTTCATGATCGATTCTATTTTTTTAGAGTCCGTTTTAAAAAATAATCACTTCGAAATTGCAACATTTCTGCAAGTCTGTTGTCTCCCCTGTTCAACATGGAGTCGTAAAGAATCGGACAACTACGACCAATCTGCCTAAATTTACTTCCTTGGTTTGCTTTCGCTTTGCTTTGCTTTCGAATATGCAAGCTGATGTCATTTACACTGACTTCAGTAAGGCGTTTGACTCTGACCACCATGACATCTTACTTTTTTAACTTGACCGATTAGGTTCCCTCCATCTCTTTTGTTTTGGATTAGGTATTATTTAAAAGTTAGGACCCAAAGAGTAATGCTGAGACAGACTACCTATAAAAACGGGTTCACGTTACTTCTGGTGTTCCTCAAAGTAGTCATATTGGTCCTTTACTCTTTACTCTTTTTATAAATGATCTCCCCTCTGCTATATCACATGCCCGTGTACTCATGTATGCGGATGATATGAAACTTATTCTATCATACACTAATCCCCCACAACATTCTCGCCTACAAGACGATTTGAACGCTATGCAACTTTGGTGTTCGGCCAATCAATTGCACCTTCAACTGCACAACACTTTATCTTGTCAGCTATACAATTCACAATACTCCATTGCAACGTATACTAACAGTTAAGGAACTAGGCGTTCTTTATGATTCTAAATTATGGAGGTGGAAAGGAGACCATAAGAAGAGTGCTGAGCGTATCTGGGATCGTATTAGTGAGTGAGTCTCTCTCACTGAGTGACTCTATCACACTGAGTGAGGCTCAGTCAATGCTGTGTTCAGACTAGCAATGAACTGGCATGAACATTCCCCCCCCCCCCCCCCCCCCTGGCAATATGCAGATTGTAAGGATTCCTATTCCGTGCATGTGCCAGAGAGTATCCATCCAAACTTAGTATTTTGAGCCATCGGCAGACCGCCTTGGCTCGGGAGAATACCTGGTAGGATGATGTCTGAAAAGACGTCGGCGCCGAGTACCAAGGTACTGGAGATTGACGGAACCAGTCGTTGTCCGCCAAAACGACGTTGCTGAACGGGTCCTTCATGTCCGCTCTGATAGCTCGGGCTGGAGTTTTGCAGCTGAGTTGCGGGTCAGCCATTAAGACCACCTCTCGAGACATCTGAGATGTCTTGGAGCGTAGCACGGCTGTGCACGCTCCTTTTGCGCCAATGCGTGTGACGGAAAAGCCATAGGCCCATGCCACGGTTGCATTAATGCGGCTTACTGAACAACAAGGATCGATCAGAGCCCGAGTCTCAAGGGTCTTTTTCCCGGTGTCGAGCAGCACTATGGCGGTGGGTAATATACTGACCCCCTAGTGCCGGAGAAGGGACGTCTCGGGCTTGGGGGTGATGTGCCGCTGGAGGGCGAGGAGCTAGAAGCTCTTCTTGTGGGCCTGTTGGCTGACCGAGAGGGTCGAGCGCTACGGGGATCACGCATGTGGAGTAAGGTGTGGTGGTCCTTTTTGCAAATTTTGCACTTGGCTCCACTGCGACATGACTCCCCTGAATGCTGATGAGCCAGGCAGTTGGATATTTGTTTATCAAAACGGCTCGGAGGCGCTTCTTGGGCGTGAGCTTCAAGAAACGCTGGCACTTGGCACACAAACATAGTTTTTGCTTTTTAATGTAAGTTGCCCGTTCGCTGACGGGCATTTGGAGAAATCGTGGGCACAGACGGATAGGGTGATTTTCCGTGGAGCACAATTTGCAGGCTTGCGGCTTGTAAGCGAATTTATTCTCAAATGAGTTAAGCCTTCTAGTGGTAGGAGGTTCTGGTCGAACAATTCTGGAGTGTTTGCGCTTGGCTTAAGCTCTTCTATCGCTGCTAGAGTGCGATAGCGTTCTAAGATAAAGGCGTTCATCTTAAGCCAAGATGTGATGTCGTTTTTTCTCTTGATGGACTATTCCCATAAGGAGAGTGATAATTTGGGTAATTTGGAGGAACATAGGAACACGAGGATGCAGTCCCAGTTTTCTATGTTAATTTCGGATAACTCCAGAGCTGTTAAGCAACCTTGAATGGTTCCTTAATTGCCGTTCCAGACTCTTGGGAGATTGGCTGCAGGTTGAGAAGAACCTTGAGCTGGAGGTTGTTGACTAACAATTTTCGCTTCTCAAAACGCTCAGTCAGATTGGCCCAGGCTGATCGGAAGCCATCGTTAGTCAAAGGTGACTTCGATACAATTGCCTGAGCCTCACCGCTGGTTTTCGCATTGAGATGGAATAATTTCTCGACCTCTGATAACCTAGGATTATTTATGTAAATTGCGGTATGGAGGTCTCGAAATGTGGGCCAACGTATGTAATCTCCGCTGAAGATTTCTGTGTCGCAAAGAGGTAAGCGACAGCCTATGTCGGAATCGTGGACTGAGCGGATGGTCTATTTTGGGTGTTAGCAGTATCGATTTACTCGCTAAGTTTAACGGCGCATCTCTCATATACCAAGTAACAATAGTCGTACTTGGTCTGCATGACTGAAATGGTTTCCATTGAACCGGCTTCCGAGATTATTGTTGGGCCGACCTCGTACTCTTTTTCAACCTTGTCCCACAAGGCTCGCACTTGGTCCCGACGGACCTGGCACGTATAGTGAGACGGGTCAGAGCCTCTAGGAGTGTTTATTTTTGCCTCAAACTGACTTAGCCTATCAGTGACACCAATAAACTTGATTAAGGCCGCGTCTGTCATATTTTGGGCCGTTTTGGTATTAGCTCGTGCTAATGGTTGCCTTAGTGCGTCCGACTGCAGTGGTCAGGGATGCTTCGCTTTTAGCTTTGGACGGCGGGCGACTGATTTTTATCAGTGGACTTGGCCTCGAACTAAGAGGTGCCTTAACAATTCCCCTTGGCGTGGACGCGGATGATTCGCTTTTAGTCCGGGACGATGTTTCCCTTTTGACTCTAAGGGCTGCTGTTGGCGACGGAGAAGTTCTGAAGGTGCATGCGGACGGAACTGCTAATTGATGCTTTGTTTCTTTCTCTTTGCCAGTTGGCATTCTAGGCGGAAGCGATTGGGTAGAAAAACAGAGGTGCTCGCTTCTAGTAGTAGAGGTAACGATGCTTGAAACTCAATTTAATTAATTAATTTATTTGACGAGGGAAATAAAAATATATATATATATAATTTCGATGCTCGTTTTTGATAATTTTATTATTATATTATTCTTTGAATATTGTAATGGATAAATTATTTTTACTTTTTGTGGTACTAATAAAATACCCACTATTGTGACTGAGTACACACCGCTGACAAATGTGGAGCTTTGAGTTGATGTGTAGTGTTTTTGTTCACTTACAATAGATAAATAGTATTATTATTTTATTAATTATAATTGTCGTGTTTTTATTTGTGCGTCTAGGAACAACAATATTTATATTTGACTGTGTAGAATTGCTAACAAACATGTAAACAGAAATGCAGTTCGGCGGCGGTTGGCTTTTACGTGTGTGTGTGTGCATATTGTGTATACGCACATATGCCGGTTTGAATTGCCATTTATTATTATAATATTGCTGTGTTATTTATTTTATTGAATACTGGATTGTGCACAAAAAAAATATGTGGACACACATAGTACATATGATTTGTGGATTTATTTATCGGATGTATGTAATATGTGGATGTTGAGAAACTGAATTGGAGTTTGTGTTTATTTTTATTAAATAATACAGGGTGTTAAATATAGTGTCTATTCAAAATGCATATGGACAATTATATTCGGATTGAATATGTGTACAGACACACACAAAAGTATTGGCACAGCAAGCATTTTCTACTTTGCACCCATTTTGCATCCGTTTTTGGTAACAAACATCCATCCAAATTAATTTTCCTGTATAAACCAGTTACTTTCCTACAAAAATATTTTATAGTTTTGTAACAAAAACATAGCAGTAATTTTATTAAATTAATTAAATAAAAAATGGCACATTTTCCTGGCACAAAAGTATTGACACACATAGTTTTTAAGTCGAGTTATTTTTATGCTTTTACCCATCTGGCAACGCTATTAGCAAGAACATGTGTTGCAACCTACCGTTATTTGAAATCATAAATATTTGTCGAATTTTGACTTGCATTTTGTCTTAAACAATAAAAAATAGTCAAATATGAGTGCAAAACAAAAAGAAACCACTGAATCTCAACGCAAAATAATTTTATATTTGCATAACCAAGGTAAATCGTATGCTGAGATCGGGGAAATTATGGAAAGAAGCCGTTTCACAATTCGCAGTATTGTAGAAAGCTTTAAGGGATCGCAAAACCTTGAAAACGCTGCACGGCAAGGCCACCCTCGGGTTTTAAGTGACCGCGAACGGAGCGATTCAGTGCGTAAAATTAAAAGGAACCCAAAAATAACATCTACACAAATATCTGCTGAGGTTCAACACGAATTTAGAAAAGAAGTACACCCAATGACAATCAGAAGGGTACTGCAAGAGGCCAACTACAATGCTCGAGCTGCTAGGCGTAAGCCACTTATTTCCTCTGCCAATAAAATTAAACGTTTGGAGTACGCAAAACAGTATAAAACTAAGCCATCCAAATTTAATATGTATGTAATATGTATGTACAATACGTGCTGGTGAGCCCGGTGTATGTTTGTGTGTCGGATCAAGAACACGAATTACCAATATTAATTAGGAAACAATAATGTGAATCAACTTGTCGGATTAAATGCGGACACGTAATTAATTTTTTTTTTTTAATTAGGAAAGTGCACGAGTGCTTACGTATGTGCATACAACATATGTTGAAGTGGATTTATTTTGTAGTTGGAAGTATCTACCACAAAATTTAACTAAACTATATATATGTATATATATTCCGAATATTGCCAATATATATATTCAAAATATTGCCAATCACTTTTCTAAAGGAAAAAAGTATGGCGGAAAAAATATGGCGGATATTGCCGACTATATATATGGGAAGGAATTTTTGTATTTACTTATCTTTGCCAAAAACTTGTGTTGGGGCGAACGGTTTATATAAATCCGGCTCGAAGGACCAATGTTTGTGGGGGTGGCGTCAGATAAATTATCCTTGGTTGTTATTGTAGAAAAACCACTTTATAAGAATTTTTCGGCTGCATGTACCAACTCTGATTTTTAAGTGAAGTGATATAATTTTGGTTGGAGTTATGAGCGTATCTGGGATCGTATTAGTGAGTGAGTCTCTCTTACTGAGTGACTCTCTCACACTGAGTGAGGCTCAGTCAATGCTGTGTTCAGACTAGCAATGAACTGGCATGAACAGCGAGAATGATGTAGTGGATTAGTGTATGATAGAATAAGTTTCACATCATCCGCATACATAAGTACCCGGGCATGTGAAATAACCGAGGGGAGATCGTTTATAAAAAGAGGAAAGAGTAAAGGACCAAGATGACTACTTTGAGGAACATATATATGTTACGTGAACCTGTTTAGAGGTAGTCTGTCTCAGCATTACTCTTTGGGTCCTAACTTTTAAATAAGAACTAATCCAAGGCAAAAGAGATGGTGGGAAATCTAATCTAATTAAAAAGTAAGATGTCATGGTGGACAGAGTCAAAGGCTTTACTGAAATCAGTGTAAATGACATCAGTTTGCATTTTCGAAAGGAAAGCATCATTTACCAAGGAAGTAAGCTCTAATAGATAAGGTCGTAGTTGACCTATTCCTTACGAATCCATGTTGAGCAGGGGACAACAGATTTGCAGAAATGCTGCAAATTCGAAGTGATTGTTTTTTCAAATAATTGGGTGATAGCGGACAGTTTTGCAATGCCCCTGTAATTTTGTATATCAGACTTTCCAGCTTTCTTGTGGATAGTTATGATATAAGATTATTTCCAAAGAGGTAGAAAGACAGAAGGGGATAGATTAAAAAGCTTTAGCAATGGACGAAAAAGGGAAGAACTACACTCCTTGAGGCAACTGGGAACATTATCAGGCCCAGGAGTGTAAGAAAATTTTAATGAATTTATAACAGAAAGAAGAGAGGATTGAGCAATGAAAGGAGCAGGTAGAGTACCGAATGAAGAAATATTGCAATGGAAAGAATTATTATTAAGACAGACGAAAGAATAAGTTGATTGGTAAAAATTAGCAAAGAGGTTCGCAGAATCGAATCGTTGCTAGCTTTATCTATACCAAGAGAAAAAGAAAATGGCTAACTTGAAGATTTACGCTTTAAGCTTCTTGGACAAATTTCCTTTTGCAACGAATTAAGAAGAAAAAAGTTCGACCTGGTTATGGAATATTTGGACAATATCGAACCAGACCTTTTAAACTTTTTTCAAATATTAAGACATTGTATTTTGAAGGTTTGAGAGTCTGGGAGCGAACTAGGGTGGCTTTGAAGTAGCAATTGAGGGAATTGAATTAGGAATGCAATCGTCTAAGATGGAGTTCAGTGTATTATAAGAAAAATTAATAGCAATTTTCATATCAACCGCGTCACATAAAAAAGACCAACCGATTGAATGAATACGTTGATTAAGCAGGGAATAGTTTCCTTTGCGAAAGCAACGGCGGGGCTTATAGGTAGCTGATAAATGTAAAATGAAAGGATTGCAATTGAACATAGCAAACTTTATCATCAAACATAAAGTAGGATGATAAACATCTTCTTAAAGGGATAAAGGAGGGGACCTGGACACATTAGCAATGAGGTAGTCATTAACAAATACCAGATCAAGAGTTCTATTTAAATTATTCGAAATTGAATTTATTTGAACCAAGGAAAGGTCAAGCATGCAATCTATAAAGTCATGCTGTGCTGAGGGGACTAGATAATTTTCGGCAGTTAACAATGATCAAGAGATATTCGGCAAATTAAAATAACCCAATACCATAAATATGTTTTTATCAGGCACATGTGAATAAACTTCTTTAATACAAGTAATATGTTTCAAATAAACTTGAATATCAGAAGAAGAGGGAACATAAGAGCATGTAATATATAGGTGTAGGAAAAAACACCTTAACTGAGACAATCTCATCGTCAGTAGGCGTACTAAAACAGAAAAGTTCTGGCTGGAGAGTGGCTTTAACGGCAATTAATTCCCCAGCATCTCGGGTCTGCCGATCATTTCTATGCAAAATAAAATTGTTTGAAAAAACCTCCAAATCAGATATGGTTGAATTTAACCATGTTTCTAAAAGAACGATTATATTCGAATCGAAGGGAATGATGGCCATGAAAAGATTGTTAAATTTGGAAATGAGACCTCTGACACTCCGATATTGAAAAGAGATTTGGTCAGAACACGAAGTTTTTTTTTTTTTTTGAGCAGAAACAGTACCATGTATTGAAGGAACTTGAAGGGTGACAGGCTGGTTACGCTCTTTTGGCTTAAACTCGTTAATAATCATGTGTGGAAGCCAAAATTTGGGATCACAAATGATTGGGAACATATAATGTGAAACATTTATTTTGAATGATGATATTTCAAGAGGAGTGGAAAAATTAAATTTGGTAATTGACACGCTAGCAGAATATTTGCTAGCAATATAGCCTGCCAATGACTCAGAAATGGTGTCGGACGAAAGTCGAGACACAAAAACTTGCCTACGAGGGGCAACAACAGTTAAGGTTGGAGCTGATGGGGCTGCAGATAAAACAGGATTTGGTGGGGTTCCAGGAGCTGACGGGGCTGAAGCAGTTTAGCTAACTGGGGCGGGTTCGAGAACGGGGTCTAATGGGACTACAGGGGATAAAACAGGGGTAATTATTGGGCAATCGCTTGGCGAATGCGATAAAGCCATTGAAGATAATCCAAGTTGCTAGGCATTGACAAAAAGGGCGTAGGTGTATGGACAGAGGGAGAGAGCAAGATCAGGAATTGAGGCTCTAACTGGGGATTGGGTGGAGGCTTGAATTTGTATTGGGTAAGCAACGAAAAGCTCGAGTCAAAATTACTTGAGAGCTGCTTAGCCACGTTATTCAGCTTTAAGAATTGATTTCTCACAGAATTACATTGAGGAGAGATCAATTTGCTTGTCTATGCCACTCCACAAATGATCGCCCCTGCCACCGCATCCCTTCTGACAATAGCAGCGATCTTGTCGCAATCACGCCCAGTGAGACCTGCACATTTAGCATGCATCATATTCTCACACAGCCAGCAATTAACAAATTGCGGCTGTGCAGAAGACGGGCTGGAGGCGTTAAACACAACGCGGACCTTTGTTGTGGTGCTGTCGGGCTTAAAAAGAGCATGATGGGGCAAGTAAAAATTATTGGGGTTGCTGTTTGGAGAGACTTGTGTCATATGACCTAAGTCGAAGTACTCCCGAATCACTGAGTCGTACTGCTCATTCAAAGGAGGGTTTCTTTTTAAACGTTTCTCGTTCTTTATAAACTGAGCTAGTGCGAAAGATCTTGAATGTCCTAAGTCTATGTGATTAGGTTCCCGGAAAGGTGGGGTGACTACATATCTGCCATTCTCGTTCCTTGACGAATGACGAGATTGCGGTGGATGCGGTCTTTGAAACGGGACCTGTTAAAATTCACCCGAAAATAGTTTCCTGGCTCAGCAACGTGCCACATATATTAGGATGGGAGCCGCCTGATAGTATGGACGGTAGGATGTCAGCCCCAATCAGCACATCTATCTGCGAACTCTTGTGGAAATTAGGTTCCGCTAACTGGAGATTTGGCAGGGTTGTCAATAAACTTTAGGGGGTCGAACATGATGGTAGATTCCCTGCCAAATGTGGTAGGACGTAGGCTGATGCCTCGATTTGGATACGAAGCTTGGAAGAAGAGCCAATATTAAAATGGCAGAGCTTGCGAGGCTGGGCTGCAACAGCTTGATTTAATCCCGATACTTGTGCCTGTACGGATTTGTACGGCAGCTTTATCAGGAGGAAGAGTCGCTCGAAAATAAATGTTGCCTCTGATCCCGAGTCGATCATATAACAGCCGTGCTTAGGAGAACACCATGGGTGTTAATTGCACCATAATTGCGAACATTCGTTTGTTGGGATGGAGTGGATTGTATGGATTGATTGGAGGGAGCTGTTGCTTGTGCCATGGAGACTACCGCAGGGCCCAATTGTGGAGTGTCACTACGATGCAAGAACTTGTTGTGGAGATCCTGCACTTGTGCAATCCCTTAACTGTTAACCCCTAGCGAAATAGTTCAAACATAGTTTTTGCTGTTTAATGTAAGTTGTCCGTTCGCTGACGGGCATTTGGAGAAATCGTGGGCACAGACGGATAGGGTGATTCTCCGTGGAGCACAATTTGCAGGCTTGCGGCTTGTTAGCGACCTTATTCTCAAATGAGTTAAGCCTTCTAGTGGTAGGAGGTCCTGGTCGAACAATTCTGGAGTGTTTGCGCTTGGCTTAAGCTCTTCTATCGCTGCTAGAGTGCGATAGCGTTCTAAGATAAAGGCGTTCATCTCAAGCCAAGATGCGATGTCGTTTTATCTCTTGATGGACTGTTCCCATAAGGAGAGTGATAATTTGGGTAATTTGGAGGAACATAGGAACACGAGGATGCAGTCCTAGTTTTCTATGTTAATTTCGAATAACTCCAGAGCTGTTAAGCAACCTTGAATGGTTCCTTAATTGCCGTTCCAGACTCTTGGGAGATTGCTGCAGGTTGAAAAGAACCTTGAGCTGGCTGTTGACTACCAATTTTCGCTTCTCAAAACGCTCAGTCAGATTGGCCCAGGCTGATCGGAAGCCATCGTTAGTCAAGGGTGCCTTCGATACAATTGCCTGAGCCTCACCGCTGGTTTTCGCATTGAGATGGAATAATTTCTCGACCTCTGATAACCTAGGATTATTTATGTAAATTGCGGTATGGAGGTCTCGAAATGTGGGCCAACGTATGTAATCTCCGCTGAAGATTTCTGTGTCGCAAAGAGGTAAGCGACAGCCGGTGGGAACATATGTTGGAATCGTGGACTGAGCGGATGGTCTATTTTGGGCGTTAGCAGTATCGATTTGCTCGCTAAGTTTAACGGCGCATCTCTCATATACCAAGTAACAATAGTCGTACTTGGTCTGCATGACTGAAATGGTTTCCATTGAACCGGCTTCCGAGATTATTGTTGAGCCGACCTCGTACTCTTTTTCAACCTTGTCCCACAAGGCTCGCACTTGATCCCGACGGACCTGGCACGTATAGTGAGACGGGTCAGAGCCTCTAGGAGTGTTTATTTTTGCCTCAAACTGACTTTGCCTATCAGTGACACCAATAAACTTGATTAAGGCCGCGTCTGTCATATTTTGGGCCGTTTTGATATTAGCTCGTGCTAATGGTTGCCTTAGTGCGTCCGACTGCAGTGGTCAGGGATGCTTCGCTTTTAGCTTTGGACGGCGGGCGACTGATTTTTATCAGTGGACTTGGCCTCGAACTAAGAGGTGCCTTAACAATTCCCCTTGGCGTGGACGCGGATGATTCGCTTTTAGTCCGGGACGATGTTTCCCTTTTGACTCTAAGGGCTGCTGTTGGAGACGGAGAAGTTCTGAAGGTGCATGCGGACGGAACTGCTAATTGATGCTTTGTTTCTTTCTCTTTGCCAGTTGGCATTCTAGGCGGAAGCGATTGGGTAGAAAAACAGAGGTGCTCGCTTCTAGTAGTAGAGGTAGCGATGCTTGAAACTCAATTTAATTAATTAATTTATTTGACAAGGGAAATAAAAATATATATATATATATATATAATTTCGATGCTCGTTTTCGATAATTTTATTATTATATTATTCTTTGAATATTGTAATGGATAAATTATTTTTACTTTTTGTGGTACTAATAAAATACCCACTATTGTGGCTGAGTACACACCGCTGACAAATGTGGAGCTTTGAGTTGATGTGTAGTGTTTTTGTTCACTTACAATAGATAAATAGTATTATTATTATATTAATTATAATTGTCGTGTTTTTATTTGTGCGTCTAGGAACAACAATAATTATATTTGACTGTGTAGAATTGCTAACAAACATGTAAACAGAAATGCAGTTCGGCGGCGGTTGGCTCTTACGTGTGTGTGTGTGCATGTTGTGTATACGCACATATGCCGGTTTGAATTGCCATTTATTATTATAATATTGCTGTGTTATTTATTTTATTGAATATTGGATTGTGCACAAAAAAAATATGTGGACACACATAGTACATATGATTTGTGGATTTATTTATCGGATGTATGTAATATGTGGATGTTGAGAAACTGAATTGGAGTTTGTGTTTATTTTTATTAAGTAATACAAGGTGCAATAAATTATAAGTTAAGAAACTGAATTGGAGGTTGTGTTTATGTTTATTAAATAATACAGGGTGTTAAATATAGTGTCTATTCAAAATGCATATGGACAATTATATTCGGATTGAATATGTGTACAGACACACACAAAAGTATTGGCACAGCAAGCATTTTCTACTTTGCACCCACTTTGCATCCGTTTTTGGTAACAAACATCCATCCAAATTAATTTTCCTGTATAAACCAGTTACTTTCCTACAAAAATATTTTATAGTTTTGTAACAAAAACATAGCAGTAATTTTATTAAATTAATTAAATAAAAAATGGCACATTTTCCTGGCACAAAAGTATTGACACACATAGTTTTTAAGTCGAGTTATTTTTATGCTTTTACCCATCTGGCAACGCTATTAGCAAGAACATGTGTTGCAACCTACCGTTATTTGAAATCATAAATATTTGTCGAATTTTGACTTGCATTTTGTCTTAAACAATAAAAAATAGTCAAATATGAGTGCAAAACAAAAAGAAACCACTGAATCTCAACGCAAAATAATTTTATATTTGCATAACCAAGGTAAATCGTATGCTGAGATCGGGGAAATTATGGAAAGAAGCCGTTTCACAATTCGCAGTATTGTAGAAAGCTTTAAGGGATCGCAAAACCTTGAAAACGCTGCACGGCAAGGCCACCCTCGGGTTTTAAGTGACCGCGAACGGAGCGATTCAGTGCGTAAAATTAAAAGGAACCCAAAAATAACATCTACACAAATATCTGCTGAGGTTCAACACGAATTTAGAAAAGAAGTACACCCAATGACAATCAGAAGGGTACTGCAAGAGGCCAACTACAATGCTCGAGCTGCTAGGCGTAAGCCACTTATTTCCTCTGCCAATAAAATTAAACGTTTGGAGTACGCAAAACAGTATAAAACTAAGCCATCCAAATTTAATATGTATGTAATATGTATGTACAATACGTGCTGGTGAGCCCGGTGTATGTTTGTGTGTCGGATCAAGAACACGAATTACCAATATTAATTAGGAAACAATAATGTGAATCAACTTGTCGGATTAAATGCGGACACGTAATTAATTTTTTTTTTTTTAATTAGGAAAGTGCACGAGTGCTTACGTATGTGCATACAACATATGTTGAAGTGGATTTATTTTGTAGTTGGAAGTATCTACCACAAAATTTAACTAAACTATATATATGTATATATATTCCGAATATTGCCAATATATATATTCAAAATATTGCCAATCACTTTTCTAAAGGAAAAAAGTATGGCGGAAAAAATATGGCGGATATTGCCGACTATATATATGGGAAGGAATTTTTGTATTTACTTATCTTTGCCAAAAACTTGTGTTGGGGCGAACGGTTTATATAAATCCGGCTCGAAGGACCAATGTTTGTGGGGGTGGCGTCAGATAAATAATCCTTGGTTGTTATTGAAGAAAAACCACTTTATTAGAATTTTTCGGCTGCATGTACCAAACTCTGATTTTTAAGTGAAGTGATATAATTTTGGTTGGAGTTATGAGCGTATCTGGGATCGTATTAGTGAGTGAGTCTCTTTTGCTGAGTGACTCTCTCACACTGAGTGAGGCTCAGTCAATGCTGTGTTCAGACTAGCAATGAACTGGCATGAACAGCGAGAATGATTTAGTGGATTAGTGTATGATAGAATAAGTTTCACATCATCCGCATACATAAGTACCCGGGCATGTGAAATAACCGAGGGGAGATCGTTTATAAAAAGAGGAAAGAGTAAATTTTCTATTGCGCCCATGATCTGCCCACTCACACACATTTGTGTGTGTGTCTGTGTGTAGAAGCCGAATATCAAAAATCCAAAAATCTTGACAAATTTGCGACAGGGACAGGCAGGCTGGCAACCAACAGGCACACAAGCGCATAAATGCTTCTATTCATATACAAAATATGCAAGTGTGCGTGAATATGGCAAGTCCAACAAATGTAAGTGCACACATGCCAACGCATGGGTACCCTTACCAACGATATCGAGCTAAAATGCAAGAATTTCGCATCGACGTGGCAAACCCTTTTATGATTTCATATTACCCGCCCCTTTGAAAGAGAAGAAATGCCTCCGAGATTTGAGAAATCTTAAATTTGTGGGTATTTTTGCTTGTCGGACACATACACATACAGACAGTTAAACGGTAAATAGACAATATGAAAGAGCACTGAGAGTAAGCAAAAGCAGTTTCCTGTAGTGTGAGCGAATAAAGGTAATAAAAAAGAGCAGCTTTGCCCTTCCCTCACACAAGTCTTATGTATTTCGTACACACGCTCTCTGTTAGAGCGTGCGGCCGCTCTCGGACCCGAACAAAAACGAAGGCTACTTTGGACCAGCCGCTAAGACATCGTATTAGCACCAACTAATAGCTCACTTGTCCAGTCTATATGTTGTATGGTTAGTGGTTGAATTTAACCATGTTTCTAAAAAAAACGATTATATTCGAATCGGAGGGAATGATGTCCATGAAAAGATTTTTAAATTTGGAAATGAGACCTCTGACACTCCGATATTGAAAAGAGATTTGGTCAGAACACGAAGTTTTTTTTTTTTTGGGCAGAAACAGTACCATGTATTGAAGGTACTTGAGGGGTGACAGGCTGGTTACGCTCTTTTGGCTTAAACTCGTTAATAATCATGTGTGGAAGCCAAAATTTGGGATCACAAATGATTGGGAACATATCATGTGAAACATTTATTTTGAATGATGATATTTCAAGAGGAGTGGAAAAATTAAATTTGGTAATTGACACGCTAGCAGAATATTTGCTAGCAATATAGCCTGCCAATGACTCAGAAATGGTGTCGGACGAAAGTCGAGACACAAAAACTTGCCTACGAGGGGCAACAACAGTTAAGGTTGGAGCTGATGGGGCTGCAGATAAAACAGGATTTGGTGGGGTTCCAGGAGCTGACGGGGCTGAAGCAGTTTAGTTAACTGGTTCGAGAACGGGGTCTAATGGGACTACTACAGGGGATAAAACAGGGGTAATTATTGGGCAATCGCTTGACGAATGCGATAAAGCCATTGAAGATAATCCAAGTTGCTAGGCATTGACAAAAAGGGCGTAGTTGTATGGACAGAGGGAGAGAGCAAGATCAGGAATTGAGGCTCTAACTGGCGATTGGGTGGAGACTTGAATTTGTATTGGGTAAGCAACGAAAAGCTCGAGTCAAAATTACTTGAGAGCTGCTTAGCCACGTTATTCAGCTTTAAGAATTGATTTCTCACAGAATTATACATTGAGGAAAGATCAATTTGTTTGCCTATGCCACTCCACAAATGATCGCCCCTGCCACCGGATCCCTTCTGACAATAGCAGCGATCTTGTCGCAATCACGCCCAGTGAAACCTGCACATTTAGCATGCATCATATTCTCACACAGCCAGCAATTAACAAATTGGGGCTGTGCAAAATCATCAGCCTGCTTGAACGTGCAAGGTTTCTTACAGCACGATATAAATTCTATTTGCGTTAAAAGAAAACAAAAAACTTTACACAAAAATAGAGCAAGTAAACGATCAAAAAAACAACTATTCGTAACCAAACAAATTGTTTGGAGCGAAAAGTAACAGCAAAAATTTGCTTGAGAGCGATGCACAGGATGAAATATGCAGCAGCGAAAACACACACAAACAAATGTATGCACAAGGGAGCACCAAAGCAAAAGAATCAAAACAGACAATAACAACATCACGAAATTGACGCAGCGTTCTAGAAATGCAGTAATTAACAGACCTACGCTGCACAAAAGATAACAGTTTGCACATTTTATTTATATTTTTGTCTATTCTGAAATTAAGGCGAGTTCTCTCCTTTGTCTCTAAAAAATGGTCTTCCTAAAGGTTATTAATACGCATGAGCTTGTTAGGTTGCTGAACCGAAGGGGGCCGTAATCTCGTTTCTTTGGTTGAGCAGAATTTCGAGATTAGGGATACGGATAAGGTGTATTTTGTAGTTTTGGGTTTGGGTTGGGGAACTTGATTGAACCTGAAGTGATTCTCATACGTTTTGTTATATTGGTTTGGGGTTTGAGCTTTTTTTTGCTGATTTTTGCTCAGGAATTGGATTATTACGTTGTTGGGGAAGTGATTGTAAGCGAACTTTACCCTTTGGTAATTCGCTTTTCTAATTCTTGAGCGTTTGCCAAGCCATTATGCAAATTCTCTGGTTTCAGGGAAACAAAACTTCTGATAAAGAACCATTGAGACCTGTATTGAAAATTATTAAGGTGTATTCTTTTTATTCAATTCAGAAATGAAGCTGGCCTTATCGCCATATATCATAATCGTTTTAATTATCAAGAGGGCTAGCTTTTTATTAACCAAATTTTAATATTCGTTAACAGTTTGGTTACCCTGTCGTAGAATACTCAATGCCTGTTCTATTAAGTAGATTGGCCGTCTATCACGGGTAGGCGAAATCCAATCTTGCAGGTATAGCTTCAAGGTTAAGAACTGTACCGTGATTGGTCAGGGTGCCATTAGCATTTTCTGTTATTTTGTTTCTTAAGATTGTTAAGGCTCATACATACTTTCTACTTCCTTCTTTATACATACGCATAACTAACATTTGCATTAAATTGCCTGAGAATTCTGGTATGGATTTGATAACATGGAATGATTCTTCGCAACGAATTAAGTCATTAAATTCAGTTGTTTAAAATTCTTGTTCATTATTGGAAGAGAGAGTAATGTGCAATTTCAATTCTGCAATTGGTTCTTGAAGTACTCTAGTCTGAGTTGCTATCAACTGAGCTACCAAATCAGCTGTCAAGTTATTGTTAGCCTTTTCTTAAATTTTGAAAAACCTAAATGAAGCTTTCTAATTGATTATCCAGTTCTTACCAATTATTATTCTAACAAATGTTCTGGTATATAACTTAATATTATTACAATTTAAATTTGTTTATACGATACAAAATTTCTTATGGCTCACATAGAAGTTCTTTCTTTATTGGTGATGGTGAAGTCTTCATTCCTTCCTTTTGGTTTTAGGGTCAAGTCTTCCTTTCATCCTTTTGGTTTTAGGGTTTTCTTTTTTTGTTGTTGTTCGCTCTCACTTTTCAGTAATTTTTTGTTTGATGATTTTTTGTTTGTTTTATCAGTTACGTACAAATTTTCAGTTACATAAAAGTGTTTTAAAAACGGTGTTTACGTTTTTTTTGTTTTTCTTCAAGTCCTTGTAGCAACCACTTCGTGTTATCGTTCGTCGCAACATTTTATATTCCTTCGAGGTTTTTTTTTTTATTCAAAACAAGATATTTAAGTCTGTTGGAATTTTTTTTTTTTTATTCTAGAGGCGCACACTGTTTCCGTTTATAGGACATTTTTAGTGCTCCATTTTTTTTTTAAAATTTTTGGATATGTTTTACTTTTGTACTTACTTTTGAGTATCCTTTTCTTCAATTAACAATCGCGAGCCCCATGGGTGCCAATTAACCAATTTGTGACAACGGATTGGCAAAAATTATTTTATTGCGGGAGGTTAGGAGCTTCCGATTTATTTGAATCCAAAATTAAAACTAAAGAACAATCATTACATTATGCTGCACGGCAGCTATGTTCACGATAAAGCTTATTTTTTTAAAGCTCGAAAGCTCACTGTGATCTTATGGTGCAAGTCAGTTGTGTTTATGCTTAAGCTTCTTTTCTTAAAGCTCAAAAGCTCGCGGGGCGGAACGACTATTTCGTGGGTTTCTATTCATTTGTGATAAAAATGAACATATTTTAATTATATATTCCTTTGCACATTTACATGTTAAGCATAGGTCTAGAACGTATGTATGTATGTGAAAATAAAAAAAGCATTCTCAAAAGCTTAATAAATAATAATAAAAATGAAATATAAATGAATAAGAAATCAAGTAAGAGGTTCTAGTCGAGAGCTCCCGACTATGGGATACACTGATCTTTTTTATTCCAACACCCAATGCAGCTAACAAATTTCCCTGGCGGGGTTCCAACTTGCAACTAACCGCATTACTTACCGCCGTCTCTCGTCGACAGCCTTAGCAGCCAAAAAAAAAAAAAATAGTTTCCTTGGCAGGGCTCGAACTTGCGACAGACCACAAGCCACCGCCTCTATTCAACAGCAACACCAATAATAAACTCTCAATGAGAAAAAAAAGAATTAAAATATCAGCACTGAAAACAATACATTCGCAATTGCAATGCTGTTGATATAATTCGAAGCAGACGCGCATGAATGTGTGTGAGTACATGTATACAGAAATTCTTATAATTTGCACTTGCGACTGCTAACAAGAGGGTAATTAAAACACATAGCATAACGTAACGTTTCTGAACCGATCTTAATGAAATTTTCAACAATAGATCTTATTTACCACATATATATTGTGCACATTATTTTAATGTGTATTCTCAAAAAGTAAATTCCATTAAAATTGCAGCTTAAATTGGTGGGCAATACAAGTTGAGATATTAACTTGAATTTTAGCTATGATATAGTAGCAAGGAGGTGGCGATAGGTATAAAATGAAAGATACTTGATATAGAAAAAGCAACATGTCAAGTTTGGCTCTTATTATTTACCCAATTTACTCAAAAAACAGGGTGTCGATATTGATTTTAATCGACTGCTTGGAAACGGAGTAATTTATCTATTATCAGAAACAAACTCGATCTGCGTAGGCGCTAGGCGGACCTACAGCTAAAATTTAAAGTCTCTAGCTCTTATAGGTTCAGATATCTTTGCGATCTTTTTTTTCGTTTAACGTGAATTTCGATGCAACTTACTGCATCCCATACATCCGGACGGACGAACATACAGACGGACATGGCTAGATCGACTGTGCTATTGATGCTGATCAAGAATATATATCCTTATGGGTTCAGAGATGCTTCCCTCAGCTTGTTACATACATTTGTACAGATAGATTTTACCCCTTTAACTATTTTTAATGGGTTCAGGGTATAAAAATGAGCAATGATGACACCAACTGATATTTATCATAAAACGCGTTTAAGTTGAGAATGTAAATACATTTATACTTTAATGGGTAAAAGTATAAAATCATAATTTAACCAAACACAAAAAACATGCTCCTAATATTATTGTTTGAGCTTACACCTCGCCGAGAATATATACATATATAATATTATAATTCTTGCACCGCCTCATACTTCACAACCAAAAGTTACCCATTTTCAATGGGTTCAGGGTATAAAATTTCCTCTTTATTTTCAATTGTACATTTCGGCTTGGTTGGCCGCTTAAAAACTTTCTCTCGAATACGGGGCCGACATAAAAAAAAACTATAATTTGATTTTAAGCACGGCACGTCCGTCGTTGACCATTAAGTATATATATTCTTGATCACCATCAACAGTCGATCTAGCCATGTCCGTCTATCTGTCCGTCCGTCAGTCCGATCACTCTCCGTCAGTCCGTCCGTATGTATGAACCCCAGGATATCAGAACCTATAAGGGCTTGAGACTTGAAATTTAAGCTGTAGGTCCTCCTAGTGCCTACGCAGATCGAGTTTAATTCTGATAATCGATTACTTACTCCGCTTTCAAGCAATCGATAAAAATCAATATCGACATCGTCATTAAGATCGGTTAACAAAATCCCAAAAGTTACGTGTTTTACTACGCAATTGGATTGGGCGCAAATTCGAAGAATTTTTGTATACAAGTACACATATTCATTCGTGTGCGTCTGCTAGAATTCTATCAACAGCTTTGCAATTGCGACTGCATTGTTTTCTGTGCTGCTATTTTAATTATTTTTTTTTTTCAATAAGACTAAATTATAGGTATGGATTTTGATTAGAGGCGAGTGGTGCGGTCAGTTGCGAGTTCGAACCCTGATAATGAAATTTTTTATTTAATTTATTATTATTATTTCAAACGTGCGCGTAGCACGTGCTGCCTTTGGTATTGGAATAAGAGGGTTCAGGGTATTTCCTGGTCGGGAGCTCCCGACTAGAACTTCAAAAAAAACAGTATAGTGCACTTTAAAAAAATGTGCTACTTAACATAAATTATATATCTGCTCAATGTTATAAATTTCGTTGCTAAATTAGAGCCCGATACGGAGAATAGCAGGCATCGATGAATTGGTTTGCTTAAATATTTCGAAACAAGTTCAAAGCATGTTGCAAAGCGAACAGAATTGTGTACTAGTGTTCGATGAAAGACACAGTCCCTCAGAACATGAATACAATTCCACTACTGATGGCAATGGAAAGAGGGAGCCAAGCGTGGCTAATTACTTTCTATTTATGCAAATAAAACCTTTTAAGAACCATGGAAGCTCGCTTTTTCTTATTATTGCAGCGCCAATGGAATAAAAAACAAATTTCCCTTGGCAGTGTCTGATTCCAGTTCTATCAACAGCAGTGCAATTGCGATTACTGCTTTGCTTGATGCTATTTGAATTCGGTTTTTAATTAAATTAATTATATTAATTCGTTTTTTTTTCCCCATTATGACACTGTTACTTGTGAGGAGCGTCAACAGCCAAATCGATCTAGCCATGACCGTCTGTCTGTCTGTAAAGAAACTATGTTTTGCTGCGCAAGTCGATGGGGCAGCTTGCGCAAGTTGCAAGAACTTGCGTATACATGTACAAACACACATTCATGCGCGTCTTTATTGAATTCTATCAACGGCATTGCAATTGCTTTTATATTGTAGCTTGCGCTGTGTGCATGTGTTTCTGTTTCTGAACCGATCTAAATGAAATTTTCAACAATATATGTTATTTTACTACATATATATTGTACAAATTTATTCTAATGTGTATTCTCAAAAAGTAAATTCCATTAAAATTGCAGCTTAAATTGGTGGGAATACAAGTTGAGATATTAACTTGATTTTTAGCTATGATATAGTAGCAGGGAGGTGGCGATAGATATAAAATGAAAGATACTTGATATAGAAGAAGCAAGCTGTCAAGTTTGGCTCTTATTATTTACCCAATTAACTCAAAAAAAGGATGTCGATATTGATTTTAATCGACTGCTTGGAAACGGAGTAATTTATCTATTATCAGAAACAAACTCGATCTGCGTAGGCGCATATATTTTAGTAGTAGTTATTATAAAAAAATATATTTTTATTTATTTGGCACCACTATCTGCTTTCAATAAGTATAAGTTATAAACTAACTGTATTTATCTTAATTAATCCTGCTCAGTCCAACGAGGAAGCGTCGCTGTCGGCGTCCCTATTATATAACATGTAAATGTGCAAATGAATATAGAATTAAAATATGTTCATTTTTATCACGAATGAATAGAAACAGACCCTTTTCAGCACTGTTCCTTTCAGGGCGCGTGATTTAAAAATTGTGTTTTATAAACAATTAATATTTCTGCTGATATAATATATATGCTGATTTTGTTGTTTTATGGCTAGCGACATAAGTGTCGCGACCACATCCTCTCAAATTGCTTCGTCTGGAGTTTTATACAATGTAAAAAGTGTGGTGTTCTTCTATCCGCTCTTGGTGGTCGACTCTGCGATACCCTCGCTGGGAGATACGGAAACTCCTCCTCCCTGGAGCGATTGTTTCTGCGTCTTTCATGGGATAATTGCTGTGTTTCTTTGTTGTTGTTGATTGTTGCTGCGACGCTCATTGGTAACATTATTGAGTAGATTGCCATCAGATGTGATTTGGATTCTTCTTTAATTTCACAGATTAGTTTCTGGTGCTGGAAATTTTGGAGATTCAGTTTTTGTAGGTTACTATCTTCTATTGTCGTGTTGATCGCGATTCCTTCAATTCGCGGAATGCTGATGTCTATTTTCTCCTCCATGGTGATTTGCGAATCGTCATAACGATTGTTGTTGATTTTTACAGTGCAGTTTTCGTATTTTATGATAATTGATCCTTCTATGGACCTTTTTTCTCCGCAATCTGATTCAACTTTGGTAGTTGAAGCGTTGAATATAAATATGACACCTTTATCTGGCTCGAAGATTTGTTGGTGTTTTTCCAAGTTTGTAGTATTACATATTTGGGTGCTATTATGAACTATGTTTCGTTTATATGTAGTGGTATTATATGATAAATTTGAAATTCCTTATTGCTTAGTATGGGTATCTTTATTAAGAATATAATTGTTTTTTCTTGTTGGACTGTTTCTAGGGTCAAAAGTCTGTACAAGTGCTCTACAGACTGTATTTTAATATTTTGTATTTCTAAGTATAATTTTTGTTATTTTATCAATTTCATTCATTAGTTAATATAAACTAGGATTTTTAATTTGGGGAGTAAATACTCTTTGTAATATTGTTCAAATTATTATATAATATGTCCATATTGAAACTTATTTCTTTACTTTAATTTATACTTTACTTTTTACTTTATTCTTTATATAAAAAGTAATTGTTTCTTGTTATTGTTTCTTGTTCTTCGTTGATATGGTTCGATATATTTGTGAATTATTAGTATCTCATTATTGAATTCTTCTAGGATTTTTATATTATTTGTATAGTTCTTGTTTTTCTCTTTTAGTTTTTTAATGTCTCTGTCTAGCCTTATATTGTCCTCGGCATCCATGTTCCCCGTTATCGTTTTAATTACTGTACCTAACCGTTAATAATACCTCTTCGATGCCTTTTGATGGTTGTAAGACTTTTAACTGTGTTTTCTAATTGGTTAAATTTCTCTTTGAGGACGTTTTTTAATTCGTTTGTTTCTTTTGAGTCTTCAATATCTATGGCTGTACTGAATTTGTCTATATTATTTTGATAATCTTGTAAGTATATGACGTGTAATATGGTTTTGAAAGAGTTTACTAATCTTGTCGGTCCTAAGTTGATCTTTGCGATAGGTTGTGTCCGGTCATTGAATTAAATTCAATATGTCCTACAGTGACCGTAGTCAATCTGTAAAGCTTGGTGATTTATAATTTGTATATAGATATATATATATATAGTTTCTTCTATCTCATATTCTTTCAGACAGGATTCTACCTTAGTTTAGTTTTTCAATTCGAATCTTTCTCTCCTGTGAGACGTCTTCCTGAACTTTTAGGTATAGTTCTTGTCTAAATTTGTTTAGTTTTCTAAGGTTATCGTGTTCGTTGTCGAAGTTCATGTCTCTATTGAATGCGTGTGTTCGTCCGGTAAAAAGTTAGTGTGGGGTATGTTATCTGACAAACTGTTATTGTATGTAATCATGGTTTGCGCCAACACTTCTTTATGGTTTATTGGCGTGTTGGATTTTTTTTTTCTATTATGATTCTATACATTTTTGTTAATGTCGAATGTAATCTTCTAAGGGGGCGTTGCTCGACGACTGTTGAAATTATGTTACGTTGAGTTGTATATACTGTTTACAAAAATCTTTGAAAATATTTGAAGAGTATTCTGCTCCTTGGTTACAAATAATTTTTCTGCACTGGGCAGTGACTTCTTCAATGCCTCTATGATTAGACGAAATGTGTTGTTTACGTATTTCTTCTTCTTGACTGTCTGTCGTTATTAGGTCTATTAATTTATTTGTGCATCTAACAACTTTATAAATATTACAATATGCGAAACATTTCGCATAACTTTTCTGAATTGTCTTCAAGATTTCGTCTGGTGCATAAATTGCACAAGTTTCATTTGGTCTTACTATGTTCTTCAGTATTGCTGTCGTCTTTTATTTATTTATTTATTTATTTATTAATGGTCGACAAAACGAGTATCTTCCTCATTATTCAGTAGATTATACATACAGTAGATAATGAAATTATATGCTAAAAGCCTAGTTAGATAACACAGTGCCAGCCCGGCCAGCTGTGCCCCTTTTCACAGCTAAATTTGTCAGTGACGCTATTTGAGCCTACATCTAAGCAGAAGGGTGTAAGTAGGATAAAGGTGTTTTTAAGTAAAATTAAAAATAATCTAAGCTTGCTATATTAATTAATAAAATACAATAAATAGGAAAAAAGAAAGTAATAAGATTGTTAATAATGTAAAGATATAGATATATAGAGTGTTAAGTAGATAGGACAGAGAGAAAAGTAATGGGCAAGCTATGCCCCTGCTTATAGCTGGGAATGGTCAGTAACTTCCCGAAGGTATCCTGAAAGCAACGATTTTATTAGTGATGCAAACTATTATAATTTTTACATAGCACGCGAAAAATTGTGCATAGCGGACTCTGTTGTGCACGTAGGCAAGAATAAGGGGCGGTAATTTCTGGTTGGTCTAGACGGAACAGAGAATTGAAGACGCCCTAGCAGAAAAGGAGAATCTATATCGCCAATAATCAACTTTTGTAGAAGGACAACACCGAGAGTTGTTCTACGGTTGGTTAACGACGGAAGGTTAAGAAGAAGCAGCCTCCTGGAGTAGGATGGCAACCGAAGATTAGGGTCCCAATTTAAACCACGTAAGGCAAAAAGCAGTAATTGCTTCTGAACAGATTCAATACGATCATGGCTATTGTTATACTGCGGAGATCAGATGCAAGAGCAGTATTCAAAGATAGG
The DNA here is from genome assembly GCA_037075305.1 of Drosophila kanekoi. NCBI lineage: Eukaryota > Metazoa > Arthropoda > Insecta > Diptera > Drosophilidae > Drosophila > Drosophila kanekoi. The sequence goes on along the minus strand of JBAMCE010000141.1, from coordinate 67,298 downwards.
GCAAACAAGAGAGATGTACAGAAGTTTCGTTATAAAAGGATCGTTAAACCCTTTAGACCACCGTTTAATGAATCCAAGTACACCTTTTGCCTCATTAACGATGGTATCTATGTGAAGATTGAAACAGAGTTTAGAATCAAAAAGAACGCCTAAAATCCTTAACTGTAAGTATACGTTTCAAAGGGGTATTGTATTTATATTTGGCAAGCAACTCAAAACTAGAGTCAAAATTACTCGACAGCTTCTAAGCAACATTATTCAATCAAGAAATCAAGAATTGATTTCTCACAGAATTATACATTCTGGAGAAATCAATTTGCTTGTCGATGCAATCTGGGCACGACCAACGCAAGCCACCGCAGCCCTTCTTGGCAACTGCAGCGATCTTGTCGCAATCACGCCCAGTGAGACCTGCACATTTAGCATGCATCATACTCTCACACAGCCAGCAATTAACAAATTGCGGCTGTGCAGAATCATCAGCCTGCTTGAACGTGCAAGGTTTCTTATAGGACGACATAATTTCTATCTACGTTAAAAGATAAGCAGAAGTTGCGAGAGCGCAGAGCAACACGAAAACGGTGCACAAAAATAGAGCAAGTAAACACTCAAAAAAACAATTATCTTACACAAACAAAGTGTTTGGAGCGAAAAGCAACAGCAAGAATTTGCGAGAGAGCGATGCACAAGCAGAAATATGCAGCAGCGAACACACGCACATACCATACACTCAAATATAGAAGTACTTTTCTCAATAGATGAAAACTCCAAAATTCTCACGACTATGCCCTTTGATGTATATTAGACGAAAAATTACCTAACCGGAATTTACGGAACACTTTTTTATAAATGATCTCCCATCTGTTATATCACATGCCCGTGTACTCATGTATGCGGATGATGTGAAACTTATTCTATCATACACTGATCCCCTACACCATTCACGTCTACAAGACGATTTGAACGCTATGCAACTTTGGTGTTCGACCAATCAATTGCATCTGAATTGTTCAAAGTGTATGTTTATGACATTTAATCGTACTACACCTTATCTTGTCAGTTATACAATCGACAATACCCCTTTGCAACATATACTAACAGTTAAGGATCTAGGCGTTCTATTTGATTCTAAGCTCTGTTTCAATCTTCACATAGATACCATCGTTAATGAGGCAAAAGGTGTACTTGGATTCATTAAACGATGGTCTAAAGAGTTTAACGATCCTTTTATAACTAAACTTGTGTACATCTCTCTTGTACGCCCTATCCTTGAATACTGCTCTTGCATCTGGTCTCCGCAGTATAACAATAGTCAGGATCGTATTGAATCTGTTCAGAATCAATTTCTGCTTTTTGCCTTACGAGGTTTAAATTGGGACCCCAATCTTCGGTTGCCATCCTACTCCAGCAGGCTGCTTCTTCTTAACCTTCCGTCGTTAACCAACCGTAGGACAATTCTCGGTGTTGTCCTTCTACATAAGTTGATTATTGGCGATATAGATTCTCCTTTTCTGCTAGGGCGTCTTCAATTCTCTGTTCCGTCTAGACCAACCAGAAATTACCGCCCCTTATTCCTGTCTACGTGCACAACAGACTACGCTATGCACAATCCCTTTCGCGTGCTATGTAAAAATTATAATAGTTTACATCACGTTTTCTCTACCGAACTTTCTCTACCCCTAATAAGATCGTTGCTCTCAGGATTCCTTCGGGAAGTCACCGACCATTCCCAGCTATGAGCAGGGGAATAGCTTGCCGGACAGCCTGTAAATTTTCCCCCACCGGGTCGGTGATTTCCCATTACTATTCTCTCTGTCCTATCTACTTAACACTCTATATATCTATCTAGCTTACATGTCTTTACTTTATTAACAATCTTCTTACTTTCTTTTTTCCTATTTATTGTATTTTATTAATTAATATAGCAAACTAAGATTATTTTTAATTTTACTTAAGAACACTTTTTTCCTACTTACACCCTTCAGCTTAGATGTAGGCTCTAATAGCGTCACTGACAAATTTAGCTGTGAAAAGGGGCACAGCTGGCCGGGCTGGCAAATAAAACACCTCCATCGGTCGGTGTTGCTATTTAGAGAACTGTGTATTCTAACTAGGCTTTTAGCATATAAGTCCATTATCTACTGTATGTATAATATACTGAATAATGAGGAAGACACTCGTTTTGTCGACCAATAATAATAAATAAATAAAATAAAAAAATAAAAATAAAAAAAAAAAGGCGGAAAAGTCCGGACAAGCCAACACAAGGGCAGTCGTCCTTACAATTGTTCGGGGCCCTTAGGTTACCTATCACCTCCACCTTCTCCCTAAAGAAGCTGAATTATTTTCTATTCAGCCTGAGATTGGCCGCCCTTTACCCTTAACCATCATACAAATTCTCTACATGTTGCTCTTTCGTTACCTTATAACTCCATCTCCGGCCCTATTACCGTGTCAAAGGCTCGCTGAAAGGTCGCACACACCGAATGCAAGCCAAATGGCTTCACTCGCCATTGGTAAAGACCACTTCCTGAGACTGTGAATGCCATTGGTATCTACCAGTACCCGTGATTCAAATCCATAGTGGAGCTGAACCGGGCATGGCGCAACCGCTCAAGGATGTGATTAATCCGGGGGACAGGATAAGCATCCGATTTTCTTCTTGACTAAGACGATCGGGGCGCTGTGCGGACTACGAGGCTCGACAGCACCTGTTAGGATCAGCTCATCCACCTGCTTGTCAATCACCCTTGCGTCAGCGAATTGTGGTGCCCATTGCGTTCACCTGCGACGATCCGGCCACCGTCCATCTTCAATGGGTCCCCTCATACCGAGTCCCGTTTGTGTCGGCGCCAACCCGACCCTGTGCCTCCGTGCGGCGAGATCAATCCCGGCTACTTTTGCTCCGGTTCCCATATACCCAATAGCTCATCATCTGATGGGCAGTTCCGCAGGGGCCGATGGTGGCCGAGACCCGTCCATTTATAACGGTCGCTCCGAATCCGATGGGACTAGTCCGGAATAGGTAGAGGTGTGCCCCCGGTGCTGTACCGTCCTCGCACACTCTGCGCAACTCGAATCCGTAATCCCTCATTTGCTTTCAAAGTATTCCGCTCTTTGTTTCATCACCGTCTCGTATTCCACAGCCAGCTGGGAAAAGTTGAAGAAATCTTGCCGTCGTACGTAGTGTGTATTCAGGGCGGGATTTTCATATATCCGGTGCAAGTCCTGCACCGGCTCATATGTGGCATGATGCATCAAAACGCTCAGCTCTATTAGGTATTCTTTGAACACCTTCCCTACGCGCTGCCGGCAAGAACGGATTTCGTCCTCCAGCCCAGAGAAGTAGCGCGATGGCAGAAAGAACTCCAAGAAACTCCTCCTAAATACTGACCATGGCACATCCTTCAGACCACTACTCAAAAAACAAAGAGCGACCCGTTGGCAGAATACCTCACTCATTGCCCGAGGCGTAATGGCGCGCTCCTCTATGTCCTCTAGAAACCCAAGGAGGTCATAGCTGCTGCAAAGTTATTTTCACAGTGTTATCCACATGTACTATTGTTAATTGCAATAGTCAGAAGTAATTAAGGGCCTATGCTTAGCCTATGGATACATATATGTTCTTATGCTGTTATTGGTTAACAGCTACAAAGAGAGGGCGAGTGTTTAGCTTGCATATGCCTGTGTTAGTGAGCATACATATACATATACATATACATATGTTGCTCATGAAATGCGCTCAGGCGGGCCGTGGGATATGCAGCGTAAACATAAACGGTCAGCTAGAGGGCTAGTGAACCGCGCTTCGTAATATGAGCCGGAGCCAATACATAAAGTGGCTCTGGGCTTGTTTATTGTTTATTGTTATTTTGGTGTTCTTTTAAGGCATATACACATTACACCTACACTTTTAGAGGAATAACGTGACATTATAAATGTGTAGTTATTTAAATAAAATAATTATAAGAAACATTTTTTTGATTGGTTTTCTTTTTGTTGTTGTTTCATATAAAAATTGTTAGATGTAAAATTTGGTTTTAGGTATACGAATTTAATAATTAGTTAATTGATTGATCAGGCCGCTGTATATATTTTTGTATTTTTAAATTTATTTGTTCATTGTATGTCCATAGTAAAATGATTAGTTAATGAACAATTTTATTCTATCCTTATGAACTGTTTGTTTCTTATTTTTATTGTTTATATCTATCTCTTTCTCCTATTTTCGTTACAGTATACGGACCTGTATATTTAAAATCTAATTGATGTCCTGATTCGTTTTTTAATAAAACTTTATCTCCTATTATACCTTTCTGATCATAAAGTTCCTTATTCTTTTTCTTATGTTTTTCTATCATTATTCTAGATCTTTTATATGCTACTTCTAATCTATATTTACTTTCTTTTCCGTAGTCATCTATATTATAAACTGCTTCTATGTTATATATACTATTGAAATGTTTTGGTAAGTTATTTCTTTTACCAAATACTAGCTCGTAAGGACAATAAGTATGTGCCATAGAGGGGGTCATGTTAAAAGAGTAAACGAAATATTAAAGCCATACGTCCAAAACAGATTTATCAACAGATATGTGTAATCGTATGTATTCATTGAAAGTTCAAATGTAGCTATAGCGCCAGTATTGTGTTCCTTTTCACAGTTAAATTTGTCAGTGACGCTATTAGCGCCTACATCTAAGCTGAAGGGTGTAAGTAGGAAAAAAGTGTTCTTAAGTAAAATTAAAAATAATCTTAGTTTGCTATATTAATTAATAAAATACAATAAATAGGAAAAAATAAAGTAAGAAGATTGTTAATAAAGTAAAGACATGTAAGCTAGATAGAGAGAAAAGTAATGGGAAATCACCGACCCGGTGGGGGAAAATTTACAGCCTGTCCGGCAAGCTATTCCCCTGCTCATATCTGGGAATGGTCGGTGACTTCCCGAAGGAATCCTGAAAGCAACGATTTTATTAGGGGTAGAGAAGGTTCGGTAGAGAAAACGTGATGTAAACTATTATAATTTTTACATAGCACGCGAAAAGGATTGTGCATAGCGTAGTCTGTTGTGCACGTAGACAGGAACAAGGGGCGGTAATTTCTGGTTGCTCTTTTGCTGCAGATTAAGGAGTTTTGCAGATATAGCTTCAACAGATTCTACTTATACTTTGGATAGTTGGTTAATAATGGCAAGAATCGTCTTCTTATTACTTATTAAATTTCTAGCGTGGCCTTAAAGTTTAGTCTTTATAATGCTTACAGCAGTTAGTTCATGAGTGCCTTTTAATGAATCTATTAGATTCAATGCAACCAAGAAACTGTAAGTTTTCGGCCTTTCCATCGAACTCTGGTAAGAGTGACGAGGCTAATTTTTAAAACTCTACAACTGTTTGCGCCATGTTTACTAATTTTATTGCTTTTAGCTTGGCGTTTTCGGTTGAGTTTTTCAAGAGTGATTTATCAAACGTTACTGGCGTGTTTAATGTGGATGGTAAATAAAGCTGGAGATTATACTTTTCGCTTAAGTTTACCAGATTATCCCTTAGACGTTGTAAAACGTCTGAAGCTTGTACTCTGTGTAAGCTCGTGATGTTGTGCTGCCACCCCTTAATTACACTCCTGATTTCATTGTATTCATATACAAGAATCTCATTGTGTTTAATTATGGTTGGTTGCAAAACTGGTGCGCTCTTATTTAAGCACTAATAGGATTTATCGAAATTTGATCTGTGCAGCTTTATTTTTTCTACTATTCGGTGCCATTCCACGTGGCACTTCTATACTTTTATTCAATATTTATATCTCATAGGTGAGACTTATAATTGTTTATCTTTGCAGTCGCACTTTTAGTATCATTGCTTGTTCCAAAATTGGGTGTTCTTTAGTAACTAATTTTACTGAGACATATGGCAACGTACTTAGTATGATTCCCTTTATGATTTTTGAACAATGTATCAATGGACCCATAGGAGTATTGAACATGTCCACGTATTCGTAATCAAAATCACACACCCTTATGTAATCTTTATATAGTCGCAGCACGTTTTCTCTATATGTAAGCCTAATGAGTGAGTCTATATCTGACATGGTTATAGTAAACCTTGTGCCTATCTAATCTGTTTAGTGGAGCCAATTCTGCTAAAATACATATTATACTACTAAGATTGAGTTTACATATAGAAATAATTGCGGCTCTTTATTATTTATGAATTCCTTTTGAAAATTTTATTTCTTTACTCATTTTTAATTACTTATTTGATTCACTTTCACTTGTTTTTTTTTTTTTTCAATTTTCTTTAGATTTCTAGACTTTATCTAGATTTACTTAAATATTTTCGTTTAAGGCAATTGTGCAATAGGTATAATTTGAAAAACAAATTTGAGCACATAATTACATCAATTATTATTAAAAGTGTGTTTGTTAGCCCTAATTCTACGCTATTTAATTCTACTTTGTTTATTACATTCACGGTGGAATCCACCGTCTTTGTGTCTATAAGTCCCATAGTGGACAATGGTGTATAATATAATGTTTCGGTATAACATAAATTTTGTTTTTTTGATAAACCATTGTTCATAGGTTTTTATAAATTTTTAAATTGATATTTGAATTTAAATGTTTTTGAACGTCTTAGGTAAATTTTGATTTTGTAATATTAATTAATTTACATATTTGGCCTGCCTATTTTGTCGTATAACTTTTTGGGTCAAACTCTCCTCTACTCACACAACACAGTGGGAGTCATTACAAAATATCTAATTTTTAGTATGATATAACTTAATAATCGATAAGAATGTATGATGTTCCGCTTCTGCTGCTGTTGGCTGCTTCTCCTCGTCTAGTTGGATTCCTTCGTTGTCGGTGCAGGTCATCCCACAGGCTGGGGCATCTATTTTGATGCACCGGTGCTGGCAGCACAGGTGTACTCACAGTGAGGTAAGTTTAACAGTCCCTCGATTGATTGTATTAATTTTTCCTTTGAAATATTTTTAATAACATGGGAGGTGGATGTGTGCGCGGCTGGTGTTTGACTTTTTCGTGTTGATAGAAAATTTTTATGTGTCCAACTTCGGCATGTGATTTGTCTGAGTTGTCCCAACTTATGACATTTTTGCTGTTTTACAGCTTCAACAATTCTACCTCTCTGGCCTTGAGTCTTTTTACCACACCGCTTCGCGTTGCACTCATCACACTCTACTCACTGCGTTTTTATACCCTTGCAGAGGGTATTATAATTTTGTCGTGAAATGTGTAACGCATAGAAGGAGACATCTCCGACCCCATAAAGTATATATATTCTTGATCACCATCAACAGTCGAGTCGATATAGCCATGTCCGTCTGTCCGTCTGCCCGGCTGTCTGTTTCTATGCGAACTAGTCTCTCAGTTTTAAAGCTATCTTAATAAAACTTTGCAGAAGTCCCTTTTTCTGTTGCACGCAGCACATATGTCAAAACCAGCTGGATCGGACCACTATATCATATAGCTGCCATAGGAAAGATCGGTCGAAAATTAAGTTTTTGTATGAAAAAACATTTTGTTTTTCAAGATATCTTGGGCAAACTCGGCATTTATTAGTTTTACTATGCTCCCTATATATATGCAAAATCCTATTAAGATCGGACCACTATATCATATAGCTGCCATAGGAACGATCGGTCGAAAATTAAGTTTTTGTATGAAAAAAACATTTTGTTTTTCAAGATATCTTGACCAAACTCGGCATTTATTAGTTTTACTAAGCTCCTCATATATATGCAAAATTCTTTTAAGATAGGACCACTATATCATATAGCTTCCATAGGAACGATCGGTCGAAAACTAGGTTTTTGATTAAAAGCCTTTTTTGTTTATCAAGATACCTTCACCAAGCTCGGCATTAACCATTTTCTCGGCATCAAAAGGTTGCAAGGGTATTAGATCTTCGGCGTGCCGAAGATAGCCTTTCTTCCTCGTTTTTCTTTGTAATTTCCTGTTCCTGCTGTTGTTGTTGTTATCACTGTTGCTGCCGTTGCTGCTGTTGTTGTTTTTGTTTTTACTGCCGTTGCTGCTCTTGTCTATATTGTCTCCTGCATCTGCGCCGATGTTGTAGTTGTAGATGGCCTCTTTGCTGACCATAAAGTTCCTTTTCCACTTGGTCTACTGCCTCCAAGCGGGGATTCGTGACCAAGTCACGGTCGCCATATAAAGTTATTTTCACAGTGTTATCCACATGTACTATTGTTAATTGCATAAGGCATAAACGTTTTCTGTGCTGGTTTGGTTATTATATGAGAGTGATTTTATTCAAAATTAAAAATTATGCTTAGCCTATGGATACATATATGTTCTTATGCTGTTATTGGTTAACAGCTACAAAGAGAGGTAGAGTGTGTAGCTTGCACATGCCTGTGTTAGTGAGCATATATATGTTGCTCATGAAATGCGCTCAGACGGACCGTGGGATATGTAGCATAAACTTAACGGTCGGCTAGACGGCTAGTAATCCGCGCTGCGTAATATGAGCCGAAGCCAATACATAAAGTGGCTCTGGGCTTGTTTAATGTATAATTGATATTGTATGCAACAAAGTGCTTCATACTTTATATTTGAATATAGGGTGTTCTTTTATGGCATATACACACTACACTGCCATCATACCTCATGCCCCACTATGGCCTGGCAATACCAGGAACACTAATTGTTTCATAATCCGCTCTAGCTCTGCGATAACCGCTGGTTTTTTTTGCAAGCTCCGTTTGTTCTAACCTCATAAGCCTCCGCCCGAACTCATGGGCGATCGCCACCAGTTCTTCCTTGCGCCGGTCGTGGTTCCAGCTCACGCCTACAACCGGATTTTGGATCTCACCTTGATGAACGAAAATATATATATTTGAGTTTTTATTACTCACACTAGGTGCCCGCTTCGAATTCTTTTTCCTTAGGTTTATTTATTTCACTTTTGTCTTTGTCTTTTATGCTGGCTTATTTATTTACTTTTCTTACATATATTCATATTTTTATTTCGTTGCAGGTGTGTTTTTCCGTCTATATCACATAAAAAAATAAATAATAAAAAAAAAACCCACATAATGTTCTTTTAAGTTTTGACCATCCCTCACTTTGGTATGTGCTTATTATTTTTTCTTATTCCTTATTATTTTTTTTTTTATATATTTTTTCTTTCACTTTACAAAGAAAAAATATATTTAGAAAAAAATAATTCACTTGATGTTCTTTTAACATATAATCCTCGTCCATTTAACTCGTTTTGCACTTGTCTGCTTTTATTTTTCACTCTGTTTTATTAAACACACCCGTTGTTATTGCTTTCGTCAACTGTACTGACGAATTCAACTTTTCACCGCGCGTGAGATGAATTTGTCCCACTAACGGCTCTTAGACGCCGACGTCGACTGCGGGACGCATTCATCTTTGAAAGAGCGTGGTACTCTTTCGACCGCCCGCTATCTTTCTGTTTTCCGCTTTGTGTTTTTGACTCTGCACACATTTTTATTGCCTAAATCTTGCAGCTGTTCACTCTATCGCCTAACAAAGGGTATGAAATGCGCTTGTATGTTAATACGCTAGAGTTGCATTTTACCCATATATGATGTTTTTTTTCCTTATTCTCTGCTAGGGTACATACACTCTGCACACTACAAATACCCTGTGTGCAATTTTTTTTTAAAACGCTTATTTGGGCATACTTGCAGGGCCTTAATCCGCAAACATGCCCCGGCCCTTAGACGCCTACTAGGTTGCTGCTCGGGTGCCACTTGTAAGGAAACTACTTGCCGACAACTCTGTCTTACCAGGACCAGCAATTTACAAGATATTTGTTAGTTTCCTACTACATTCATAGGATAGGGAGAGAAGTGCATACAAATGGCCGGAATTGCTCACGCGGTCACCAAACTTAGGCTCGATTCACATATATACGGCCGGGATTGTTCACGAGGTCGGCAGGCCAAGCCCCGGTTCACACACACACGGCCCGGATTGCCCACGCGTTCGGCAGGTTAAGTCACCATTCACGCATACACGGCAAACTAGGTTATGGGAAGTTGTTAGATTGAAGACCGGTTAGTCTGGTGCTCGAGGTTAGGATTAATAGGAATTAAAAAGAACTAATCGATTTTCCTTGCTAATTTCATTTTTATTCACATTCACTTTTTACGCGCTACCATACACAATATCACTAGGCTAAGACCCTGCCGCACTGTTCGGTTCCTTGCCCTTAGTTAAGGGCAAGCGTATAGTTACGCTTTACCCATAATTCTAACGAATTATAAGCTTAACGGCTTCTTACCTTTAGTTAACTAATCTATTCTTCTAATAATTCTTACGAGTAACAAAACTCAATTATAATGCTAATGGATCCTTGCCTCTTATTTAGCTAAGATCTTATTCTAATACAATTAATGCCTATAAACTATCAAAACCAACTAAATTTTAACGTCAACGGCACTTGCCCTGACTTTGGGCTATAAACACGACGGCTCCTTGCCGTAGATCGAAACAAAAATGTTTTTGAAGTTTTAGCTGTAGGTCCTCCTAGTGTCCGCGCAGATCGAGTTTGTTTCCGATTATCTATAATTTATATTCCGTTCCCAATAATCGATAAAAATGTGTATCGAAATCGTGTTTTTAAGCAATTCGGGTTAATAATAAAAGCTACAGACATTTAGCTTCTAGAATAGTATATATATCAAGTATCTTTTATAAGTATCACCACCTCCCCGTTACTACCTCATAGCTATAAATGAAGTAAATAAACCAATTTGTGCTGCCAATCAATATAAGCCACAATTTAAATGCGATTGACTTTTTATAATACCCGAATATTCGGGTAAAAACCATGTTTTTGCTGGCCTCGAGTTTGGGCAGCAAGAGCAAATTGCAAGAATTTCTGTAACCTGTACATACACACACATTCATGCTCATTTTCTTTAAATTCTTTCTACAGGACTGCAATTGCGTTTGAACTGTTTTCTGTGCTGCTATTTTAATTTGATGTTTTTTAAGCAAGACTTAATTATTGGAGTGTCTGTTGAGAGAGAGAGCGAGGCACATGGCATCGGCTGTCACACTCAGCAGTCTTACTCTATCTGGGTACATTTAAGTGGTCTCAGGCACCCATGAGGCTTACTCGTTGCGATTCTGTTTGGTGTATCTATACATTGTATTGTTAGTAATTGTTAGTAATGCGGAATGGCATCGCGTTAATTAAAAACAAAATACACCGGTTGCACAGTATTCACTCAGGACTCTTGTCCATCTGAACTCGGTGTCCATTTGACTGTTGGAATTGTGCCGTGTCAAGTCACGGTTGCCGTTGATGTTGCTGCTGCAGCCGTAGGTCTCGTCTGGGGCATCCACAACACTTTACATGTATGTGAAGTGTTTGCTTTCGTTAAATATGATTGTGGTTCTTTTCGCTGCCAGGCCGCTTATATAGGTTCGTTTATATATATGCATATATATATATATATATATATAATATATATATATATATATATATAAACGAACCTATATAATATATATATATATATATATATATACTCGAAATATAGACGCTTGAGGTCCAAAAGCTCGTTCTTGGCGCCGACCAACTTGGTAGCGTTATCCGACCATATCTGAGATGGCCTGCCGCGAGTCGATTTAAATCTCTTAAACGTAATTAATTCAAGAATTAAGCTTCCCTTTCCAGATCTGCTGCAGGAAAATCTTAGCCTACGCGATTCCCGGCCGTATAAGTCCAAGCGACGATCGACAGAATTGATCTTTTGGATCTCTGCCGAATGGACGAAAAAGAAAAAAGCTGAGTCCCAAGCGAGTCCAAGAGTTTTGGTGATGTCGCTAACATCATCAAATTTTTTTTTATGAGCACCACTTTTGTTGGGGGCTAAAAGTAAAATTCGGTTGACTATTAGTTATGTTAGGCACTACCGGAGCTGTGAGGCATGTAGAGTATTCAGGGACTTGAGATTATATCGTAATAGTGACCGTATTTCCTTCCGTATCAAAACGAGAATCTCATAAGCCAGAGACAATAACTGAAGACTTGTGCTTCTTTAACTGAAGTTGTTGAGCCAGGCACTACGTTATGAGGGGAAGCTGAGTACCGGAATCTAAAAGGGCACGACAAGGTATCAAAGTGCGGGAGCGATTTTTAACGCAGACCATGGCAGTAGCCAAGAGAAAAACATCAATACTGGGCACCAAGAGAGGTGGTGGTAGATGTCGACGACTTAGCGACTGAGGCGTGGGCTATCGTCGATGAATCAGCAGGCGCAGTCAGCTGACCAGACGGAAAAACAAAATAGTTTTTATAGAATTAGTCACACCCAGCAACCTCCAGCTCTAGAGTTTGGTGGGCAGTTGAATATCCATTCATGTGTTGGCAAGTTTAGGATCTGTATTGCCTGTGTTCCTTTTAAATTGTAGCGAACTATATGCTTGCAAGCAGAAAACAGGCAGAACTTCCTTCCTCAAACATATATAATATAATGTATTAAACAGCTGAATAATCGAATCGGTGTTAGTATTATAGTTAGTGTTATAAAAAGTATTGTGATGGGCACGTAGTCTATACCACATTTGTTCTTTGATTGGCAATTTGATACATTATGCCCTTGGCAATGTCCCAACGACCAGTAATGTATTTGTTTTCACACCAAATCTTGCATTGGCTTATTTGATGACTATTTTCACATAACGGACATTCGGACTCCACTCAAATAAAATGTAGCAAAGGCTTACAATTTCATTGTTGTTTCGGACTCCCAAATATGATGTAGCGGTCCGATCTTAATAGAATTTTGCATATATATAGGGAGCATAGTAAAACTAATAAATGCCGAGTTTGGTCAAGATATCCTGATAAACCAAATGTTTTTTCATACAAAAACTTAATTTTCGACTGATCGTTCCTATGGCAGCTATATGATATATTGATACGATCCAGCTGATTTTGACATATGTGCTGCATGCAACAGAAAGAAGGACTTCTGCAAAGTTTCACAAAGATAGCTTCGAAACTGAGAGACTAGTTCCTATAGAAACAGACAGACGGATAGACGGACATGGCTATATCGACTCGGCTGTTGTTACTGATCAAGAATATATATACTTTATGGGGTCGGAGATGTCTCCTTCTAAGCGTTACACATTTTACGACAAAATTATAATACCCTCTGCAAAGGTATAAAAAGAAGATTAACTTAAGAACACGCGCGGTTAAGTCGTAGCAGTTATTGTTGGAACATTGTTGTTCCATTATTTGCTATTCACGTTAGAACATAATTAGTTTTGCTATTATCAAATTTTAAGCATTTAAGGCATTTGTAGACAATTTTATTAACTTAGTAAAGTTAATTATTGTTCGTTTCTTGGTTATGAGACTATTTTCTGTGGCTAGCGTGGGTTTTTTTTGGTATGCGATTGAATTCGTGGGTACTTGCTGGACACGTTAACTTCTTTGGCACATGGTAATTTTAGTTGACACTCAGTAGCTACGAAGCCTTTATTCCTGGGTGGACATGGTAGACGTATTAATGTGGGTGTGCAGATACTCCGCTGGGCACTCTAATGTGGGTGCACAGGCATCCAAATAAATACTGTACTAAGTGCCAGATCTGCATGATTAGCAATCAGGACAAGCAACCCGTGAAAGGACTGGCAGTATTTTCCAGAATGCTTTTTGCGGCTAGGGAATGTATTGTAGGAATTGTTACTACAACGTTTTGTTGTGTCGATCCTCAATATGACTTCAAAAGAATCCTTTGTTAGAGGGTCCACATGGAAAGGGGTGGTCTCGCGGTAAAGTCGGAGGGCGAATGGTCGTACATAACCACACCAATCTTTACTAGTGGCTTTCCTGTAGACCTTAGGCGCACAGTGGAGGTCGGGACCCTTTGATACCGTAGCTCTTCCGGGTTTGGGGTGGGGTGGCTGTGTCCGCAGGTCATCGTTACATAAACTTAATTATAATAGAGTCCCTGCTGAAACTAAATTGGGGAAGCTAAACTTCCATTTTGAACATACCAGAAGTGGACAAAAGGAAACCAAAACCAAACTTACTGCATATTAACTGTATCCAGCAACATATGGGTGAGGCTTCCTACAACTAAACAACTTTTTGATTTTTGTTTTTTTTTTTTGTTTTGAAGGATCTGAGGTGGAGGGCGATCCTGGCGTTCATTTACCCACCCAACCATGAATCTCTTATGCCAGTTTACGAGAGACTCCCTATTATAAACTAATCTATAACATTAGGTCACAATGCCTCCTATTAATGAAAACTTAAGCGTTTATTGTACCTTGTAACAATATATAGGGTTCATTTATTTTCGCTTATTTTGATGAAATTTTAACATTATTGGTAAAACAAAAATTATTTTAGTTCGTTAAATTCTAACTAAACGCGATTTGCAACCGAACTAATTTTTGCATAGTCATTTATTGATTAACGAAATATAGATACTGCATTTCAGTGGTTGCTTTTTTTTTTTTTTTTTTAAACCTACTATTGGGCGCATACTTTTATTAATTACTGTCACAAAGTAAATCAGCAGTTGATGCTACGTTCCTCCGCTTTAAGCTTTCGAGCTATGCAAGGGCTCGAAGTATGAAAAGCTAATTCTGAGCATAGGCACGATTAATTGTCACTGATCAGCTGTTTTGTTATTATGTTAGGTTATCTATGTATATCTGAATGCATAATTAAATCACAAACAAAAAGTGTGGTCGAAAGCTCTCTCGCTTACAAGCACTGTCCAAGCGCGATCTGCACCTGCCCACTCACTAAGCTGAAAGCTCTATGTATGAAAATATGTATGTCTGATTGCAGATGCGACGATGCAACGAGAAATCTTTCAGAACGCCAACACGCTCAAAAAAATTTAAGAGAGGAAGAAGGAAGTGTGGATCTGATCTTTGTAATGGCCGTATGGGCTCTTCTAAAAGCGAAACTTCTCTTAAGAGACGATAATCTGCTCCATGGGTAATCATGTCCAGCCCAAAAAGAGCTTTATATGGGGAGCAACCCAAAGATTGGTGCAAGGATGATCTTAGTGCACACGAAATGGCCGAAATGTATCTATCCCATTCGGTTTGCTCCTTTGTTAAGGTATGCACAGACAGCTGCTAATAGAGAACGATTTACTCGTTCTGCCGCATTGCTCTGGGGCGAGTATAACGCTGTATAAACGTGTTTGATGGCCAGTTCCGTGAGAAACGCATTAAAATCATTGGCTCGGAACTGTGTGCCGTTGTCACTAACCAGCCGAAAAATCCACCTAGCGAGTCTACCAGCTGCATTTTGTTGACGCATGAGCCACACCAGACTCGAGTGATCTGTAACCACTTCAAGCTCCTGTAATTCTAAGTAGCACCTAAACTTTTCAATAGCCAAGATTACGGCCAGACACTCACGCTCCGTCACACTATAATTGCGTTGGGCGCGACTCAACTTTTTTGACATAAACGCGATTGGCATTTCGTCATTATCAGGAGAAAGTTGAACAAGAACAGCCCCTATTCCATGATTGCTGGCGTCGCAATGAAGGTAGAATTTTTTTTGGAAATCGGTAATCTTTAATACAGGTGCAGTGGTAAGAACTTAACTTTTCCATAGCCTCTTGGGCTTCTGCTGGCCAAACAAATTTTTTCTTCAGTCAATTCAATTTGCCAATATGCATCGTTTAGGTTCAATTATGAAATTATATTGGCCTTGGGCACACGTGAAAAAATTCCCTAAGTACTGGGCAACTGATAGGCATCTTTTTTTGTGGCCTCGTTCAGTTTACGCGCATTTAAGCACAGACGAATTTTATTAGGTTTAATAACTAGGCGCATCGGTGAGCTCCAAGCACTTGTAGATGGCTCGATAACATCTATTTCTAACATACGGATTTCGGCATAAAGAAGTTTTTCAACTGCTGGGCTGACAGGGTAAAAACACTGTTTTACAGAAAGCTTTTCCGTAGCCAGAGAAGATCCAATGCAGCCCACACTCGCAACGGTATCTAATAGACCGTGATCCGTAAACTGCAAAAAGGACACTTCGGCGTAACAACGTGAGCCATTTTTATTATTAAAAATTGCGGAAACTAATAATTTACCATATTTTTTTAAATTCACTTAAAATAATTTTTGCATCGCTATGCAGTTCTAGATCTTAATGGACTAATGTCACTAAAAATTTTATGTCTAACTTCTAAATAATTTCTCAGCCGCTCGTGGTAAGGACGAAAACTAGGAAAGTCTACCGGACTAGTCGGATCTTTCTGGGAGCGTTTCAACATGACTACAATACGAAAGACATCAGCGGTAGGACTGGTGCATGCTGCTTGAGCAGTAGTTTTCAACTGGTCGGGGGCATCCGGTTGTTTGTGGATACACCCTTCTGCCGGTTTTCCGACAGGCGCTGAATGCATATCTTACATTATGGCTTGTATACGTTAATAGTTCCACATCCGTAGCAAAATATTCGACGCTGTGCAAGACAGTTTTCCCACACATGTCCTTGTAAATCGCAATTCCAACAGGTTACGTTTGAATGGCGGATTCCCTACTAACATCTTCTGCTGGGTCTACATCTGCGTTAAGTTCATCCACGGCATACATTTTTCGTCGCTGCACTCCCGGTTTTGTTCTGGAGAATCTTTCCGTGCGACCATTTAATGCATTTACCAAGTTTTCATGCAGTTGCACATATCTTCGCAACTGACCTACCGAATGTACTGGTTGATATAGCAACTTGTGGCGTGCTTCTGGAAGCAGATTGTTCTTCAAAATTTCGATTAACTCTTCCTCTTCTATACGAACAGACAGTTTATCAATTAGAGAAATCACTGCTTCATAGAAGTTAGCAAAAATTTCACCGTTTCTTTGCTTAAGCGAACGTATTTGTTCTTTACTTGTAAATGCAGACCGATAATCTCTATACTCCTGTCGTAAGGAGGAGCAAAAATCTGACCAAATAATGCGATCCACTCTCGAGCTCTGTCTTACATGCATATGTTTGCACAAGGCATTTAAGTCTCCATCTAAAGTTTCACACTTAAACCTTCTGCCGAAGCATCGATATGTAAATTCCATTTCTACATTATCTCCGCAACCTTGCTTGGATGCACCGATGCACGGCTGCCTGATTAAATAGGAGCGGACAATAATAAGGGAACCTGTGCAGGGGAACGTGGGCTCACGTTCCATGAAGACATTAATCGTGAGACGGTTTGCTCGATCATAGTCTGTAAAATTGAGTAATCAGCCCACACAGGCTCTTCACGGCGTGTGTTAGCGGATCGACATGGATGACGCCTCCTTCTGGTATTCTGATAAACACCTCTCGGTGGTACTGCGTCTGGGGGGTTGGTCCCATTGCTGGCATCAAGCTCTAGCAACAGCCCATCGCCACTTCAAGAGAGCGAGCGTCAGAGGCGTCTCGTTGAGGTGCGACTTCTTTCATGGCTCTAGCAAAATTTCGTGTCACCACGCGAGAACTCTGGCCCGCAACTGGAGGCTCGGTTTCATTTGAACGAGGTGAACAATTTTCTATTACTAGTTTTAAATTGTGCATACGCACAATCTGGACAAGTGTGGTGTGTTTGTAACCAACTTTCCAGCCAAACTTTGTGAAAATTATGCTTACACTTGGTAATATAACAGGACTGAGCCATAGACTGACGACAAATAACACAATTTTTTTTCCGCGACGTCAGTTGAAGGCGGAATATTTTGAGGACTATGTTCGATAGGCATCATTATTGAAATTTCAAGGTTATAAAGGGGGCATTTATAATGAACCTAATGCAGAGAAAAGTTTACTACTTGACAGTGTTAAGTTATAAGAAGAAGGAAATAATCTGTTATTATTCTATTGCTATTATCATTAGAAGGTCGTTATTTGCAGTGCCTATCTTTTCAATTACATTCCCTTTTATCGGTAGCGATATGCCCATGTAGCATGATACATCTATTCCAGAGCAAATGGATATGCAATATCGCTAAATATGCATCACAAATGATATCTTCCTTTTTTATCCCTTGAAGGGGTATGACAACCATCTTATTTTTATAACCTTGCAATGGCAATACAACGAAAAAGCTGATGCACCAACATTCGGCAGGGTATCCAATCTTAGCTAAATACTCAAGATTCCTGAAGTAGTGTAACAGTATTTTAAAGATTAACAAGTTACAAAGCTGAAAAAAATTACAAAATGGCAATCGAAGAAGAAGTGAGCTTAAGTTGTGAGATCTGTGTTTGCAATAGCTATGGTGTAGAATGTTATCTATATCTTCTGTATTCATATTTTCTGTATACTTGGCCAGATCTTAGCCAGACTTCAAGTTCCAATACATATACATTTGATACTTCTACATGCAATACTTTTACGCTGTCAACATACCATTTTCAGATAAGCACTTCATACCCATCAGTACTCGTATGCTGGCAACGCCAATCAAACTCAGGTACTCTCAGGGGTTGTGTGGCTACTAACGCAAAATCTTTCATATTATTAAAAATCTCGACTTTAGTTAGCCCCACGTTGGGCGCCAAAATTTATGTATTGTACGAATTGTTACTACAACGTTTTGTTGTGTCGATCCTCAATAAGACTTCAAAAGAAACCTTTGTTAGAGGGTCCACATGGAAAGGGGTGGTCTCGCGGTAAAGTCGGTGGGCGAATGGTCGTACATAACCACACCAATCTTTACTACTGGCTTTCCTATAGACCTTAGGCGCACAGCGGAGGTCGGGACCCTTTGATACTCTAGCTCTTCCGGGCTTGGGGTGGGGTGGCTGTGTCCGCAGGCCATCGTTACATAAAATTAATTATTATAGAGTCACTGCTGAAACTAAATTGGGGAAGCTAAACTTCCATTTTGAACATACCAGAAGTGGACAAAAGGAAACCAAAACCTAACTTACAGCATATTAACTGTATCCAGCAACATATGAGTGAAGCTTCCTACAACTAAACAACTGTTTGATTTTTGTTTTTGTTTTGTTTTGAAGGATCTGAGGTGGAGGGCGATCCTGGCGTTCTTTTACCCACCCAACCATGAATCTCTCGTGCCAGTTTACGAGAGACTCCCTATTGTGAACTAATGTATAACATTAGGTCACAATGCCTCCCATTAATGAAAACTTAAGCGTTCATTGTACCTTGTAACAATATATAGGGTTCATTTATTTTCGCTTATTTTGATGAAATTATAACATTATTGGTAAAACAAAAATTATTTTAGTTCGTTAAATTCTAACTAAACGCGATTTGCAACCAAACTAATTTTTGCATAATCATTTATTGATTAACGAAATATAGATACTGCATTTCAGTGGTTGCTTTTTTATTTATTTTTTTTTAAACCTACTATTGGGCGCATACTTTTATTAATTACTGTCACAAAGCAAATCAGCAGTTGATGCTACGTTTCTCCGCTTTAAGCTTTCGAGTTATGCCACTGCTCGAAGTGTGAAAAACTTAATCTGAGCATAGGCTCGATTATTTGTCACTGATCAGCTGTTTTGTTATTATGTTAGGTTATCTATGTATATCTGAATGCATAATTAAATCACAAACAAAAAGTGTGGTCGAAAGCTCTTTCGCTTTCAAGCACTGTCCAAGCGCGAACTGCACCTGCACACTCACTAAGCTGAAAGCTCTATGTATGAACATATTTTTCCTAGTTTTTTTATTTTATTTTATTTTTTGTGTGTTATGTTTAATAAAAATTAAATAATACATGAGTTTTCTTTATTCGATGGGCTGAATTCTATTCCTAAAAGGGTCGATCTACTACTTAACTAAAATGAGGAGTTGACGATAGTCTTGACCTACTTTTAGGCATAAAAGAAACTCAAGTGACATGTCCCGCGGCCAAAATCACGCTGGTGGTAACAACAAGCGGGATCAGCGTTTGGAACTAAAGTTATGTATTGATTTATATCCTTTGCGTGATATTTTCCCACGAGTTTGCCCTTGAGGTCTTCTAGTCCGTAATAACTGTTTCTTAATTTACGCCTGATTCTGGCTTTCACAAAAGTGGGAGCTAACTTAGCATTAAATTCTTTAGAAAATCTACTGGAAATACCGCGGAATACTTCCGGATTTACTGCAACTTTTGACTTCGTACATTAAACACTTTTTCGTTCTGAGCATGCTGATGTCGCTTGCTTTTGACGGCCCGATTTCTCATAAGATCAAAAGAGTCGTACCTGCTAAAACAAACAGAATGATCTACCTACAAACTCAAGGTTCGTAACAGCCTATATGTAGAGCCATTACACATCATATGCTGATCAAAAGCTAATTGATAAGGGATATTGTTGACGGCGGTGTGCAAACTGGATCGTAACCAACAGAATATCTTGCTGAAATTCTCATTCTCATTCAAGTTGCCTGACTATCGCTAATTTAAGCTTTAATCGCAGAAATCACTGACCGATCTACACGCTCTGAGGCATTCGCATGTGGATCATACACCGCTGTATATGAGTGATGTATACCATATTTCAAGAGCAAGTTGTTAAGCGTATGTGACTTAAACTGCACACCATTATCGGATATTATCGTTTCTTCCAAGAACTGCATGACTGCGTCAACACTGAACTTTTTAACTGCTTTAAAAATTGGAAACTTTGTAAAATGGTCAATTACTATTAATATACTGAAGTGTCCGGACTTGGACCTTGGGTAGGGACCTAAATAATCAATGTATAGTTTCTGAAACGGTAAGAAACGGTAACTTTTTTTCAAGCGTTTTGTTAATACCGCAATGCGAGGATGAGGGATCTTTATGGGACATTCCCAATGTTTCTGAAACTAGTTTTCGTGGAAATTACAATTTCCAAACAAAATCATCTGTTATTTTGTCTACGGTTGCATGTTCGTTTCGTCGGTAGATAAGCTTATCAAGAACTTTGAGCCTTCAAATCATGATAAGCTTCAGTTTGAAAGTGAGGCGACTGTAGATCTACTACTTGATTCATATCTAGACCTAACAAGTCGTTAGTATGGGTTCTGGATAGTGCATCTGGAACAATGTTTCTATTGCCTTTGCGATGCTGGATGGAAACTGCAACTGTAATGCCCTTCTAGCTCATCGGTTAATAAGGTCAGTCTGCGCCATTTGCCATTTTAGCGACGCATGGTCTGTAATCACAATGAAAGCATGCCCTTCAATATAAGAGCGAAATTTCTTGATACTTAGTATTGCAGCCAAGCACTCTTTCTCCGTGACAGAGTAGTTCCTTTGGCACGTAACCTCATCACCTTCGTCATTAATTTGCATGAGGACACCACCAACACCGGTATGGTTGGCATCGCATTGTATATAAAATAATCTACCATTTTATATTAGGTTAGGTGTGTATAGGGCAGGAGTTTTACACATTTCCACATCCATAGTGATCATCCTGTGGCCGACCACATGACCTAAATAATGAACTTCCTTAACACAAAACTTGCTCTTTTCAACGATAATGGTCTTTGGTTAAGATTGTGTTCTATTATATTCTATAGTTGAGAGTAGAATAAGGTCTACGGTTTCTTGTATCTTCCGATCGATCTTCATACACCGTGCTATTTCTGCGAGGGGCTAAGAAATCTTTCGACTTGCCCATTTGAGGTGCTATGCACCTCCTGCATTGGAAATTTGAATTTCGAAATTTGTTTGGATTTTATGGTTTTACAGTTGACTGACTTTTCGTTGTCACAATACATGGTCCTAATTTGGAAATTTGTTTATTAACTGAAGTATCGGTGCTTTGATGTTTACGATCGCTATTGAATCAGTAGGTTGGATGTTGGCAACTTAGAAAATTTATCGATGCATGTTAGAAAATTGTGTTGGTCCGTAGAAAAAACATTGAAATGGATAATTTCACAGGAGCAAGTTTTGCTCATCTTGGGGAAAAGTAGTCTCGAAGTACTTGTTTCATATCACTCTTATGTTTTATTGTCATGATCTCTCTCTGCTCGGTTTTATTGGTAATATCCACTACAACATGGTTGATGGAAATGATTCAACTAACTTATGCTGAATGGAAGCTAATATTGGGAGTTCGAAGAATTGCATCTACAAACACTTTCCATCTTTTTAACCTAGGGTTAAGGATTTTCTCGGCCATAGTACTTATTAACGGTTGGTGGTCAGTAAAAAAGGTTAAATTTCTGACACCGTACTGGTAATTGCGTAAATTATACAACGCCAATACAATAGCGAGGAGTTCTCTCTTATTTGTTGCCATTGTTACCACATAACCGCGTAGCGTACGCGAGATCATGGTAATTGGACGCTTATTTTGCGACAGCACGGCCCCTAAGCCATGCCCCGAGGCGTCGGTAGTTAAGTCAAAGGGTTGATATATGATATGATATATGTTTTTAATTTATCAAAAGCTTTTAATTGCTCTGATTTCAAGTCTAGCTTGACATTTTTTGAGTGATTGGCACCTATTTTGCCATTTTAGCCCTTTAAGAATGAATGTTAAAGGTATTGCGATCGTAGCAAATCCCTTTATGAAACATCTGAGATTAAACAATGTTGAAGGGGGCTGAAAATCTTTTATGGCCCGCACCTTTTCAGGTGAAGTAGTGATACCGCCCGTTGACACGCCGAATCCCAAGCACTCTACTCTTTTTTTAAAAAACTTGGATTTTTCTTGAGACACTGTCATACCTGCTTCATACAATGTTTTAAGAACTTTGACAATGGACCTCTTTACTCGTAGAAAATATTATTACGTCGTCGACGTAAACATAACAAGTTTGGCCTATTTGTGCCCGCAGTACATCACCAAATACCCGTTGGAATATGCTGGGGGCGTTTTAAATGTCTGCAAAATTCATACTTCCCACTGTTTACCGTAAAAGCTGTATTTTCTCGGTCTTTCTGATTTGTCCAGGGTCGTGAAGTACTGGGCTTTTCCTATGTATTGTATTGTATTAATAGAATGTATAGGGTATTTGTCGTCAATAGATGCTGGCTTAGCTTTCAAAAATCTATTACCACTCTCTTTTTCTTCTGTACCAACTGATCGACACCTTTTTTGTCGACTACCCATATTGGGTTATTGTAAGGGGATCTAAACGGTCCAATATGCCATCTGCCACAAGTTGTTTAGCCTCTGCATTGAAAAAATCTGCAACGCCTAGTTCTTTGTCACTAGCACTATATGTACTAACTCAAATTCTATACACTAATTCGTGAATAATGACAACGGAACTTTTACGTATGTTTTTATATCCTTGCAGAGGGTATTATAATTTTCTTGTGAAATGTGTAACGCATTGTAGGAGATATCTCCGACCTCATAAGCTATATATATTCTTGATCAGTATCAGCAGCTGAGTCGATACATGTCTGTATGTCTGTTTCTATGCGCACTAGTCTCTCAGCTTTCAAGGCATCTTTATGAAACAGAATGCAGAAGTTCCTCTTTCTGTTGCACGTAGTACACACAGTGAACCAATAATGTCTTCGTACAGCGACTCAAAATTACTTTAACCTAATATTTGGTAGGGTATCCTCTATTTTTTATAACTGCTTTAAGCTGATTTGGCATGGACAAAACAAGTTTTTCTGTGTAGGACTGGTCGATTTTCGTCCACTCTTCCTTTAACACCACTGTTGGGCTAACAAGCTTTTTTATTAGCACTTAACAGCGAGAAGTTAAGGATGTTAAAAAAACTCCACCTT
Source organism: Drosophila kanekoi (assembly GCA_037075305.1). Classification (NCBI taxonomy): domain Eukaryota; kingdom Metazoa; phylum Arthropoda; class Insecta; order Diptera; family Drosophilidae; genus Drosophila; species Drosophila kanekoi. Next base: position 43,597 of record JBAMCE010000141.1, on the reverse strand, counting down.
TTCTTATAAGTTCATGCAACGGGTTGATTTATTTATTTGCTTATAGCAAACGTATAGACAATATGCGAAAATGTACAATTTTTAACGAAGCGATCGATAAGAGATCCGATATAGCGAACATACGAGACAAGAATGCCTTGCGGCGTCGCTAGCATTGATGCGCTAGCCGCTTAAGACAAAGTGCAAAAGGTAAAAGAGCGCGATAAAAGCGCAAAGCGATAACAGCAACTAATATTGAGCTATTTTATGACATGCGAGAAGCGCCAAACAAAACAAAATAGTGACATTGCTTGCCTCGCAGGGCAATATGTAACTGAAATCTTATGCTAACATAATACAAGTTTAATTTTTAGCTGCTGAGCCGAACATACTCCCTCGTTGATCGATTGAGCTTCAACAGGATCGTTAAGGGGAAGCAGACACAGCTTATTAGTTGCTCGCTTTATGATTCCATTAGCTGTCTTGAGAACTGCAACGCGTGTGACGTCATCAGTTCCTTTGACCAATTCAACCACTCTAGCTAGTTGCCGCTTCAAAGGAGGTAAGTTCTCGTCTTTGACAAGAACGATGTCATTGAGAGCCACACCTGGCTTGGGAGTCCACCATTTTGAACGCTGTTGCAGAAGATTTAAATATTCTTCTCGCCAGCGAGACCAGAAGACTTGGTGCATGTAGGACTCTCGCTGCCAGCTATCTAGACGATAAAAATTGAGCCGTGTCACATCTGGTTCTGTAAACGTGGCTTGTCAACCACCAACCAAAAAATGAGCTGGGGTAAGAACATCAAGGTCTTCTTGATCTTCTGAAATGGGAAGCAGTGGTCTAGAATTAATGACCGCCGTTATGGGGCACACAAGGGTACGAAGCTCTTCGAATCCCAGAACAATTATCCCCACAAACCCAATAGAAGTGATGTTTACCGCCGCCTCCTAAAGGCCACCAAAGTGAGGTGTCCGCCAAACATAACTGGAAAACAGCCTCTTGATGACAGCTACTGAGGAAGAGATTTTTAGTTACAACAGCTCGTTTTTGGCGCCGACAAAGTTGGTGGCATTGTCAGACCAAATCTGACGTGGCTTCCCACGAGTGCATATAAAGCGCATTGATAAATGTAAATAGATCCTTGACCAACTCCAATTTAATGGCTTTCGTGGCGAAGCAAATAATTACGCTGATGTAGCATTTAATAGGAGCTTTGTTTAAGAATGGTTGTAGAAAAATGGTTCGCAGAAATCTACACCAGCTATATCAAACGCTCGAGTTTCAACAAAGCTCTCCTTTGGAAGGTTAGCTATTACGTGCTCCACCAAGCGGGGCTTGTTCCGGAAACATCTGATGCATTTGTTTACAATGCTGAAAACTGTTTTGCGGCCACCAATCGGCCAATATTGCAGGCGAATTGCTCCCAACAAGGCTCGTGGTCCAGCATGGAGAGTGAGTGACAATGGCGATGGTAACTGGATGTTGTCTAGGCAGTATAATAGGATGACGGGCCTCATAAGAAAGGGTTGACTTTTCGAGGCGCCCATTAACTCGAAGAATTCCAAATTCATCCTGAAAGGGCAATAATGATGAGAGTATACTGGAACGAACGACCACGCCCTTTGATTGCACGTTCTTTATATCATCCCAAAGAGAGCCCTTTTGAACGTTACGTAAAAGTATGAAGGATTCAAAACGTATGTCGGAGATCAAAAGTCCGGGGCGCCGAATACGATGGATAAACTTGTACACATAGGCAAATACTCGTTGAATAGCAGAAAAGGAATTCACATATTTGCACCTTAATATGGAATCATCTGCAGGATCTGTGATGAGCAACACTCTTTTGTGTAACTCCAGTATTAGTTTTTCAAGAAGACAAGTCGCAGGCCAGCACCTAAATGGACCAGTCAAAAATTCAGGACCACATGGCCAAAGTTTTGACTGTATAAGCTCGTCAGGAGTGGCCCCTGTGGAGAGAATGTCAGCTGGACTACTGGCTGTTGGAACATAATGCCACTGGAAGCCCGCTGTGAGTTCCTGGATGGTGGTTATCCGATTTGCAACGAATACGTTGAACTTCGACGATAATTGGACAATCCTGAAAGTTTGGCAAAGTTCCCGCCAGGCATTATTTAGAGAAGTTTGAAGACTCTTATCCCAATCCAAGTTTTCCTTCCAAAGAAGCTGCATATAGATTTTGGCCTTAACGATGACTGGTCCAATTAATCCTAGTGGATCGTAAAAACGAACTATGGTGGACAGAACAGATCTCTTGCAAGGTTTAAGTGTCTGATTGGCAGCCGTGAGAGAAAACATTAATTTATCAGTTGAAGGATCCCACGCAAGGCCCAAGGTTTTGGTAATGTCGCTTCCATCGCTAAATTTTAAAAACGAGTCCTTATCCTTGTCAGGAATGCCTTTTAGAACTGCAGAGTGACTCGAGCACCGTTTTCTGAGTTCAAAGCAACCTTTAGATAGGATGCCCTTTGTTTGATTTAATACGTCGATCGCCTCTTGGACCGAGCCACCGCCAGATATAAGGTCATTTACATAGAAATCGCGTCGAAGAATTTTCGCACCAATTGGAAATGAATGTTGCTCGTCGACTGCCAATTGCTGCATCGAACGGCAAGAAAGTAAGCTGGTTTTGTGCCATACGTAACTGTGTCCAACTTGAAGACACTTATTTCAGAATCAGTAGAATTTCGCCACAAGATGCATTGTAGGAAGTTATCTGGGACCGTAACTCTGACACAGCAATACATCTTGCCAATGTCTCCAGTAAGGGCAACGGGGAACGTGCAAAATCGCATCAAAATTTTAAACAGCTTCGGTTGTATGAAGGGCCCAACCATCAACACTTCATTCAGCGAACATCCAGTGCTGGTGATAGCTGAACCATCAAACACGACACGAAGTTTGGTGCTCGTGCTTTGTTCCTTCAGCACGCAATGAGGGAGAAAATATTTGAATAAACGTAACGACTCTGGAGGGACAAGAGTCATATGTCCGAGCTCCATATACTCTTGAATGAACGCGCAATACTGGGATTTAAGGTTGGGATGACGATGCAACTTTCTCTCAAGCGATATAAATCTGCGAAATGCCTGTTGATAAGATTCACCTAATTGATCCAGCGTGAGTTTGAGAGGGAGTCGCACGGAATATGCTCCTGTTGGCAACCTTTGGAAATTCTTAACAAAATGCTCCTCGCAGTCAAGCTTTTCCTTTGGTGCCTTAGCAACAGGAAAACTTGGAACTCTGGAAAACTTTCTACATCCCAAAATCGTTGAATTAACTCATCGGTTCGGCCATCAGAATCAGTGCGGGCATCAGACGATACACGATTGGCCAAAAGAGAGGTACTGCCTTGCTGGGAACCGCCACCTGCAACTATCCATCCAAAGCGTGTCTTCTGCAGAAGAGGCAATCCCGGTAGCAGTTTTATTTGCCCGACACACATTAGCTCGTAGAAAAGACCAGCTCCGATTAATAAGTCAACTCGCTGCGGCTTGTAAAAGCAAGGATCAGCGAGGTGAATATTTCCAGGCGCATTCCAATTAGTTGTATTAAGAGTGATGCTTGGCTGGCGATCTGCTAAAGTGGAAGCTACGATGGCTGTGATGATTGCAGAGTAATCTGACGTTTGATATTGTAGATTGACGGTCACAGTGCATCCATCAGTAGCGAAAGGGGCGTTTCCCAGGCCAGCAACTGCGGCTGAAGATGGACTTTTCTTCAACTGAAGCTGTTGAGCGAATCGGGATGTAATTAAATGTAGCTGTGACCCACCATCCAATACAGCACGACACGGAACTAGAGTTCCAGACCGATTTTTAACTAGTACAATAGCAGTGGCCAGGAACACAACATCGCTGCTGAGGTTGTGGGCAACAAGAGAGGTATAGGCAGGGGCTGAAGAAGCTGCAGTAGGAGTGACAGAGTGGTGAATCGAATGCAAAACGTCTAAATTCAGAAGTGTGTGGTGTTTGGAGCCACATGTGCGACAAGTTCCGGAATTGCATGTTCGTAAAAGATGTCCCCTTTTAAGGCAGTTGAGGCATAGAGATAATCGGTTTGCTTCCTTGAGACGCATCTCTGGAGACAAATTGCCAAATCTTGGGCATTGCCATATATTATGCTCTTCACCATTGCAAAATACGCAAACAGCAGCCATTAAGTTAGTAGCAACGAGTGATGTCCTACTGGGGTTAGTCTGTTTGTTCTTGCCCACCTGAGAGCTCGGCGTATAAGTTGCCATAGCATAATCCACACTCTCTAGGGTTCTGCAGCGTTGCTCCAAAAATGTGTAGCAGGATCCAGTTTTTGCAGTAGCACCTGAACAAGGTTGCAACCAGCAATTTGCTCCTTGCTACCCAAACTGGTAAGAGCACGAATATGGGCATTAAACTTATCCGACAATTCACGCAGCATGCCAGCGGAGCCATTCTCTACCTTCTTGAGCCCCAGCAGTTCAACGATGTGTTCCTGAAATACTAATCGATAGTTATCATATCGTTTTTGTAATAAATTTAAAGCTATGGAATAATTAGCCTCTGATATTTCCAATGACCGAATGGTATCCAGCGCAGAGTCCTTCAAGCAGAGCCGCAAATGCTGCATTTTTTCAATGTTTGTGAGTTCGGGATGATTTTCGATTAAAGTTGTGAACATTGCTCCTTGCTACCCAAACTGGTGAGAGCACGAATATGGGCATTAAACTTATCCGACAATTCACGCAGCATGCCAGCGGAGCCATTCTCTACCTTCTTGAGCCCCAGCAGTTCAACTCTGTATAGCCTCCAGAAAACGTTGGCAATTTGATTGGCGGTAAGGTCGGTAACGCTCTGGATCTAGTCATTGACCCAGCAGCAATAGGCTCATTTACAAATGTGGAGCTGGGCGGCAATACTCTACTGCGCTTAGCAATTTCAAACCGCACCGAAGTCTCCAAAGTTACTGAAAGCTCATCAAAAGCCTCGCGCCTCACAACTCACTGCCGATTTCGTCAAAGTCTAGTTCTTCAAATTTGTTATGAGCGTCTTCAAATGCAGATTGCATTTTTTCAATCCGCTTGAGCAGCACCGACAATGCAATTTCATCATTATTGGCAAGGGGCGTTTGGTTGAGGCTGGATTGTAGCGACTGCAACCGCTCATACGAGGACGCCACCTTGCGCTTTAAAAATGACACCCTGTTTGTAGGCTGGGCCAGCGATTCAGCACTAGAACTTTCCATGGCAACCGAATCAAACGAAAAAAGGTCAAAGAAAACCGAATTAAAACTGCAAACGAAAGTTCGTTGACCGTTGACTTATAGTTAGCACTGTACTCTTAAGCGCGCGCAACAGTTAGTCGAATAAAAACACAAGTAAAATGCAGATAGCGAGAGCCAACGCGTCTGTATGTAGGTGTATATATGCTTATGTACACAGACTCCTCTTTACTGCAATTTACCGCATGACACTTGCTCGTACATATGTATGTATATAAGAGCGGATTTCAATTGCTGCCGAAACTAGTAACAACCAGCTCAATTTTAATTTAAATAATTTTATGCAACACTATAATGTTAAATAAAAAGATTCACGTCGGGGTCACCAAAATGTTGGGCTAAAAAGCTTTTTTATTAGCACTTAATAGCGAGAAGTTAAGGATGTTATAAAAACTCCACCTTTTCTTATAAGTTCATGCAACGGGTTGATTTATTTATATGCTCATAGCAAACGTATAGACAATATGCGAAAATGTACAATTTTTAACGAAGCGATCGATAAGAGATCCGATATAGCGAACATACGAGACAAAAATACCTTGCGGCGTCGCTCGCGTTGATGCGTTAGTCGCTTAAGACAAAGTGCAAAAGGTAAAAGAGCGCGATAAAAGAAACTACGATGAGCGCAAAGCAATAAGCGCTAGATAGTTAACAGCAACTAATATTGAGCTGTTTTATGACATGCGAGAAGCGCCAAACAAAACAAAATAGTGACATTGCTTGCCTCGCAGGGCAATATGTAACTGAAATCTTATGCTAACATAATACAAGTTTAATTTTTAGCTGCTGAGCCGAACAACCTCTATGAGCGTGGTTTTTAAGCTAATGTGGTGATTCCTGATTTTTTTCTAAAAGGGGTCAACAGTGCTCGATGGGATTTAAATCAGGACTCTGGGGTGGTGTCTTGAGTAAGTGTGGCGTATTATATGCAAAATACATCCGCGTATTTTAAATATGGCTTGGGTCATTATCGTATTGAAAATAAAATGAGCTCGGTACGAACAATTTTTCCACGCTTGGCCTCAAATTTTTTTTTTAAATATCAATATATAGACGATGGTCCATCATTCTCTCAATTATTTCTAAGCTGCCGACGCCACTTGCAGCCATACAACCCCATACCATCACTCCGCCACCATCATGATTTATTGGTTCTTCTCCACACTCGAAGTCGTCCATCTGAGCCAAATATATTATATTTAGACTCGTCCGAAAATATGATATTACGCCAAAACTCTGGAGGCGCATTTTGATACTCTTTTGCGAAGTCCAAGCGTTTCTTTCCATTGACGGAATTTACAAAAGGCTTTCGTCTGGGTGAGCGTGATTTGTACCCGGCATCTACTAAGGCTTTTCTAGCCGTCTCGGGGTGACTTGCTTCTGGTTTGACCGTAGAAGCGCTGAGCTTATATTATTTGCGCTTATAAATGGATCCGAGGCAACCATTCGCTTAATAGCCAGTCGATCACTGTTTGTCAAGCTATGTGGGCGGCCAGATTTTGCCTTATTTTCCACGACATATAATTTTCGCAATTTCTGCGTACGATTTTTTTTGCTTGACGTGCATATTTAAAATTAGCCTACGTTCTTCAATGCTTAAATATTTTCCTGGCATTTTTAGGCATTACTATACATATTTGTAAAAAATTCTCTGAAACTTGCTTCCAAGATGTGCCAAAAATGCCTTATTAAGGCATTCAAAAACTACCATTACATTTTTTGCATTTCGCATGCAGTTTAAGTTCTAGAATAGTATGGTGTACGAACACTTTATTGGAGCCAAAAAAAAGGCTTATTTTTGTTTTTTCGTTATAACTTTTATATAATTAAAATTAAATAAAGTTAAATAATAGATAAAGGAAACTGCATTTAAACTTTTTTGTTGCTCTTCGGGAAGTAAGATATTTTCGTTACCAAATGTCAAATGTCGTTACCTGTATGTCAGAACCAGCTGGATCGGAAAGCTATATCATATAGCTGCCATAAGAACGTTCGGTCGCAAATTGAGTTGTTGTATTTAAACATTTTTATTCATTTAGATATCTTGAACAATTAGTTATTGTTATTGAACATTAGTATTTATTAGTTTTATTATGCTCCCTATATATGAGCAAAACCCTATTAAGGTCGGAATTAAGTTGTTTACAGGACAGCTTTTTTATCATTCAAGATAATTTGATTCAAAACGGCATTTAGAGATTTAACTATGCTCCTTTCATTGTTGCAAAATCTTATTTACATCGGACTACTATATCATATAGCTGCCATAGAAACGAATATCAAGATATCTTACCATATCTTATACCAATCTCGGCATTTATTAGTTTTGTAGTTCACCATATACATGCAAATTCAATTAAGATCGGACCACTGTATCATATAGCTGCCATATGAACAATCGGTGGAAATCTAAGGTTTTGTATGGAAAATTTCTTTGCTTTTCAAATTTCCCTGTACTGGCAATAAGCGGTCGCAGAGGTCGTCAGATTTCACTATCTGTGTCGTCTCGCTTGTTTGTTTTTTTTTTGTTTTGGTTTGATATGTTTTGTCGCAGCGTCAGCTGGCGACTGGATATATATATATTTTTTAAATATTTTGTTTTGATTTTAGTTTCTTTCTTGTCGCTTTCACACACGTTTTTACTTAAATTCGTCGTTGGACTGGATTATTATAATGTGCGGGCACGAAACAAAGTTAGGCAATTATGCCTGTTGACCCTTTCATATAAACTGAACTTATGATAACTTAAAGCTACATCACCGACATCGACAGAATGCTAACTTGCGACACTCTGTGAATCATTTGTGTTAGCTTGCACAAGCAGCAAGTCACAAAAATTGAATATTTTCAGTTTTTTAGTCAACATCCACAACAGCCAAAAAATCAACAAGTAGGAGGTTCTAGTCGGAAGCTCCCGACTAAGGAGTATTCTGAACCATCTTATTCCTACACCAAATGCAAATGCGCAATTAAAAAATAAAGTTCTCTTAGCAGGTTTCGAACTCGTAACTGACCGCATTACTTGTTGCCGACTCTACTTAACAGCCACACCACCCAAATAATGAAATAAATAGTTTCCTTGGTAGGGCTAGAACTCGCAACAGACCGCACCACTTGCCACCGCCTCTACTCAACAGCCACAATAATTATTGAGTCTTGTTGAGAAAAAAAAAAACAAATTAACATATCAGCGCAGGAAACAATACGATCGCAGTTGCAATGCTGTTGATAGAATTCGAAGCAGACGCGCATGAATGTGTGTGTGTATATGCATTCAGAAACTTGGAATATCAGAACTTGGAATTTGCTGCTGCTAAAACGTGCGCAGTGAAAACACATAATTTTTGTGTGTTTCTTAACCGATTTTAATGAAATTTTCTACAATATTCTTATTCTTATTGTACAATAGAATATTATTAATTGCATTATAATTGTAGCTTAAATTGGTCGGCAATACAAGTTGGGTTATAGCCTTGATTTATAGCTCTACGGTGGTAAAAGGGAGGTGGCGATAGGTATAAAATTAAAGATACTTGATTAATATATACTTTTTTAGAATAAACATATCTCTTTTATTGACTCTAGTTCTCATTAATTGTCAAATATTTTAAAAATACAGGATATCGATATCAATTTTTATCGATTACTTGGAAACGGAGTAAGTTATCGATTATCGGAAACAAACTTCATACGTTCATACGGACGGACGGACAGGCGGACAGACAGACGGACATGGCTAGATCGACGCGTTGATGCTGATCAAGAATATATCTACTTTATGTAGTCGGAGATGCCTGTTACATACATTTGAACAAATAAATTATATTCCTTTTACCCATTTTCAATGGGTTCAGGAGATAAAAAGAGGTGGCAATAGGTAGGCAATAAAAGACACTCGATATAGATTAAAGCACAATTTGAAACATGTACGAGGCCCTAGTCGGGAGTTCCCGACCAAATAATTCTATATTCTTAAAAAGTCGAAGCACTAAAATTGTGCCCTAAATTAGTGGGAAATACAAATTGGCTTATTTACTTTATTTATTCCTATTTGGTGGTAGCAGGGATAAAGCAATAGTCATAAAGTGAAAGATACTTGATACATATGTACTATTCTAGAAAATACATGGTAAGTTTGGTGACTTTAGCTTTTATAAATATTATTATTAAAATATTATTATTATTATTATAGGCTCTGAGATCCTTCAGTTCAGACATACGGATAGATAGACGTACATGATAGATCGACTCGTCTATTGATGCTGAACAAGAATATATATACTTAATGAGGTCGGAGATGCTTCCTTCTGCCTGTTACATACATTTTCACAAAAACATTATACAATTTTTACCCATTTTTAATTGGTTGAGGCTATAAAAAGGAGCGCAAGCTGGATATAGCGATCTATTTATAGATTACCGCTTGTTCACGAGATTTTGCACAACAAGCGAGGTAATATGCAGTTAAACATAAACACAACAAGGAGCTTAGAATAAAGCGAATTCCGGGGCTGACATAGTTTGCTCCAGATAAAAAACCATTGTAAGTAAAGTTAAATACTTAAAAATTGCCTGAATTATTATTTCCTAAAATGAGCAGATTAACTACGGATATTGCCGCAAGCTGCAAAGTCTGTTAATTATACTATTATTCACATGAGAACTTTAGCATGTCGACATGTTTTTCAGCGACAAGTAATATTTCAAGACGTGTATCAAAAAATGCAACAAATTCGCTGTAGTCCAAATTCGCTGTAGTCGACATTAATTTGTTTATTGTTCAGATCCGTCATGTAAGACGCCAAAAAAAATTATCAATGAACATATCGCAAAAGTTAGCGTGGATGATAAAATCATAGAGACTGTAACAAATAGCATGAAAGTTTCAATAACCTATTTATCCAAAATAATGTTACTTATAATTGCTCTGTACTTGTATGAAGTATAATTATAAATAAAATGAAATATTTTCTTGTTGTTGTTCAGCCTATATGTTCCAAAACCCATTTTAGCAAAGAAATCCTTGAAATTAGCGATAAGTTTAGGATCTATATTAATGAGCCTCAACATAGTGTTGTTACAATTAATGGTAATATTGTTTTTTCCATATACTTGTGTACATACTATTATATATTCATCAAAATTATTTTACGCTTTTCTTTTCAAATAAAAAAAACAAATTAAAGGCTCTAGTCGAGCAGCTCGCGGAACGAGATCATTCGCTTTATAAGTAATAAAAATAAATTTAAAAAAGTTTCCTCTATTGAACTCGTTAAAACCAAAAGTCCAAAGTCTTTATTTAATACCCTGAAACCAATGAAAATGGGTAAAAAGGGTATAATGTATTTGTGCAAATTTATGTAAAAGGCAGAAGGAAGAACCTCCAACCTCATAAAGTATTTATATTCTTGTTCAACATCAGCGGCTGAGTCGATCTAGTCATATGCGTCCGTCCGTCTGTCCGTATGTATGAACGCAAGGATATCAGAACCTATAAGATCTAGAGAGTTGAAATTTCAACTATAGGTCCTCCCCTGGGCGGAACCGATTCCGATAATCGATAACTTACTTCGTTTCCAAGCAATCGATAAAAATTGATGTCGACATCCTGTTTTTGTGCAAATTGGGTAAATATTAAGAGCAAGAGTCACCAAACTTGATATGTTTATTCGAGAATAAGATATACTATAGAAATTCGTTTTACAGAAAACCAAAAACTTATGTTTTGGATGGGCAGCTAGCGCAAATTTCAAGAATTTCTGTATACATGTACACACACACACTCAAGCGTGCAATAAATCGTCTAACGTTGTCCGCATCATGTGGGACTGAATAATTCTTGATGACGTCATATTTTTTGTCATCTGGCAAGACTCCTTTATTAGTGCATTTGTAATCTAGAAAAGTTACTTCATGCATAAATACGAAATTGTTTCTCCATGCAATATTAAGTTGTATGTAGGAAATACATATTTCAAAAACATCTGTTAAATGTTTAAGAATATGTTTTTCGGAATAACCTATTACCATTAAGTCATCCATATAAAGGAATGCTTGCGAAGCTTCAAGTCCAGAGAACGCATGGAACGAATGGTCACCGTCCTCTGAAATGATTTTGGTGCTATTTTTAAACCAAATGGCAATCGAGTGATGCGATATGAGCCATTGCTTATCGAAAAAGATGTTATATTTCTGGAACTTTCCTTCATTTCAATTTGATGGAAGCCTGACATTAAGTCAAGGTATGATAAGTAATTGGCTCGACCCAATTGATCTAGAATATCGTCGATTCTGTATTTCGTCGACTTTAATATGAGGACCTCGGTAGTTTTACATATATATAGATTCATTGCCTTTTAATCTCAATTTTTGGTACCCAATTCTACTGATTGTTTTTTGAACTTGGATGGAAAATTTTTCTTTAGTTGAGCTAAAACGATTTCGTTTCTATTTTCTTGAGTGGTTGGAACTAAATCATAGGTCGAAAGTGGTTCATTTTCTAATTTATTAATGCCGACCAACTGGTCAGTATAAGTTGTATTTAATCACCATTTTCGGATGTTGCTACTGTGCTTGCAATGTAAATAGCATTTTTATACCCTTGCAGAGGGTATTATAATTTTGTCGTGAAATGTGTAACGCTTAGAAGGAGACATCTCCGACCCCATAAGGTATATACATTCTTGATCAGTAACAACAGCCGAGTCGATATAGCCATGCCCGTCTGTCCGTCTGTCTGTTTCTATGCGAACAAGTCTCTCAGTTTTAAAGCTATCTTTATGAAACTTTGCCGAAGTGCCTCTTTCTGTTGCACGCAGCACAAAATCAGCTCGATCGGTCCACGATATCATATAGCTGATATAGGGACGAAAAAAAACATTTTGTTTATTAAGATATCTTGAGCAAACTCCGAATTTATTAGTTTTACTATGCTCCTCATATTTACGCAAAATCCTATTAAGATCGGACCTCTATATCATGTAGGGTTTTGATTAAAACCCTTTTTTGTTCATCAAGATATCTTGACCAAACACGGCTTTAACTATTTTCCCTGTGCTTCTTAGATAGTGCAAAGCAGTATCAGTATTATGAAAAGGTTGGGTCTGCAAGGGTATTAGATCTTCGGCGTATCGAATTTCTTTCAGCATTTCTTTCTCGTTTATTTCTTGATTTGGTATTAATATTCGGGCTTATTTTATGTTTATGTCAATTTTCCTTATGACTTGGGATCTTGCTGGTAAAAGTAATGAATTTTTACCAGAACTGTATGTTATTGGAACATAAATTGCAAAATATATGTTTTTGGGTCTAAGTATAAACCAATCTTCAGTTGGTTTGAAGTCTAACTGACAATTGAATCGTTTTATAAATTCACATGTTCTTATACATTTTAATCTACTATATGAAAGTCGTGTAGAATTATATAGTTGTCTGTTTGTAGCTATATTGAAGTAGACCTTGGGACTTTATGACTCCCTAGTATGATTCCCTTTTTGATTTTGAACAATCTATCAATGAACCCATAGTAGTATTGAACATGTCCGAGTATTCGTATTCAAAAGCATATTCTTTAATGTGGTCTTTATGTAGTCGCAGTACGTTTAGTGCGCGAGTACGAAAATCTAGCTCATTTCTATATGTAATCCTAATAAGTGAGTCTACGTCTTACATAGTCACATAAGACTATCTAATCTGATTACATTACTCACATAATTTATTTATTTATTAATGGTCGACAAAACGAGTGTCTTCCTCATTATTCAGTATATTATACATACACTAGATAATGGACTTATATGCTAAAAGCCTAGTTAGAATACACAGTTCTCTAAATAGCATCACCGACCGATGGAGGTGTTTTATTTGGCAGCCCGGCCAGCTGTGCCCCTTTTCACAGCTAAATTTGTCAGTGACGCTATTAGAGCCTACATCTAAGCAGAAGGGTGTTAGTAGGAAAAAAGTGTTCTTAAGTAAAATTAAAAATAATCTTAGTTTGCTATAATAATTAATAAAATACAATAAATAGGAAAAAAGAAAGTAAGAAGATTGTTAATAAAGTAAAGAACTGTAAGCTAGATAGATATATAGAGTGTTAAGTAGATAGGACAGAAAGAAAAGTAATGGGAAATCACAGACCCGGTGGGGGAAAATCTACAGCCTGTCCGGCAAGTTATTCCCCTGCTCATATCTGGGAATGGTCAGTGACTTCCTGAAGGTATCCTGAAAGCAACGATTTTATTAGGGGTAGAGAAAGTTCGGTAGAGAAACCGTGATGCAAACTTTTATAATTTTTACATAGCACGCGAAAAGGATAGTGCATAGCGTAGTCTGTTGTGCACATAGACAGGAATAAGGGGCGGAAATTTCTGGTTGGTCTAGACGGAACAGAGAATTGAAGACGCCCTAAAAGAGAATCTATATCGCCAATAATCAACTTATGTAGAAGGACAACACCGAGAATTGTCCTACGGTTGGTTAACGACGGAAGGTTAAGAAGAAGCAGCCTGCTGGAGTAGGATGGCAACCGAAGATTAGGGTCCCAATTTGAACCTCATAAGGCAAAAAGTAGAAATTGCTTCTGAACAGATTCAATACGATCCTGGCTATTGTTATACTGCGGAGACCAGATGCAAGAGCAGTATTCAAGGATAGGGCGAACCAGAGAGATGTACAGATGTTTCGTTATAAAAGGATCGTTAAACTCTTTAGACCATCGTTTAATGAATCCAAGTACACCTTTTGCCTCATTAACGATGGTTTCTATGTGAAGATTGAAACAGAGCTTAGAATCAAAAAGAACGCCTAGATCCTTAACTGTTAGTATATGTTGCAAAGGGGTATTGTCGATTGTATAACTGACAAGATAAGGTGTCGAACACCAAAGTTGCATAGCGTTCAAATCGTCTTGTCGACGAGAAGTGTTCATAACTAAAAGGAGAGAGGAGTATGAAATAATAAGAGGAGGTATAGAACTAGAGGAAGAAATAGTATAAGGGTAAGAATTATTATTAGGACAGACTGAGGAGTAAGTCGATTGGAAAAAATTAGCAAAGATGTAAGCAGAATCAGAGTCATTACTAGCTTTATCCATCCCGAAAGAAAAAGAAGTCGGCAAACTGGAAGATTTAAGATTTAAGTTTAAAAAATTGTAAAACTGTCTCGGATTTTGGACAAATTGCCTTTTACAACGAGTTAGATAATTCTCATAGCATTGAGAATTCAGAAGAAACCATTTCGACTTGGCTATGGAATATTTAGCCAAGTCTGTACACGAACCAGACTTTTTACACTTTTTAAAATATTTAGATTTTAAGTTCTTAAGCTGTGACAATCTGGGAGTAATCCAGGGTGGTTTTAAAGAAGTAGTCGAAGGAATTACCTTGAGAATACTCATATCTATAACATTCATATCAACCGAGTCATATAAGAAAGACCAATCGGTTGCATAAATAAGCTGATTCAGCAATGAATAATTTCCTTTGCGAAAGCAGCGGCGTGGCTTATTGGCTGATGAGCACGAAGTGAGACGATTACAATTGAACATTGTGTTCTCTAAAGTAGGATGATATACATCCTCAGGAAGAGATAAAGGAGGGGACCTAGACACATTAGAAATATGAAAAATAAGTATAGCCAATTCTGTTAAAATAATTTTTATATTATTAAGAATGGGTATATATTTATAGAAATTATTGGGATTCTTTATTATTCTTCTTTTTATACATTTTATTTAATTATTTAATCATTTTTAATTATAATCGTTTCTTTTTTTGAATATTTTTTGATTCTACTTTGTTTATTCCATTTGCGGTGGAATGCATCGTATTCGTGTCTACTAAACCCATTTTGGGTATGTTTTGCGTATTTACTGAGGATCTTATGCCATATATATGGCTTATTTTGAACTACAATGTCTGTTTTATTTTTTATTTTCATACATAAACAATTTTGTTTGTTGTTGTTTTGTTTTTTGTCTAAGTCAACGGGTTTTTGGTCTGTGACAGAAATTGTGCTATATCGTTAGCTCTCCCATCTTATTTCAAACTCCTGGCAATTCGTCAGGGTACTGTAAAACCCTTCTCCCTGTCCGTTTGAACTACTGTGGAGTGGTAGCGCATTTACGATATCTATATTGTAGTTGTTTTTTAACAGTGATACGATTGTTTACGAGTTGAATGACGCTTCGTTATCGCAATATATGGTTCTTGTTTTGCCTAAAAAGGGCATCAGCCACGAAATTTTCTATACCCGGCTTATAGAACACTTTTTCACTGTGTTCTTCAATAACGAACTTCCTCCTTTTGATTTTTGCGTTCTTATTTCTGTCAGATAAGGCGAAAGTCAGGGGCTGATGGTCCGTGAAAATATTAATTTCTTTGATTCCATATAATTAAATTTGTAGCTTATCTAAGGCCCATACAATGGCCAAAACTGCCCTCTCGTTTAAGATTCACTTTGCTTAAACGTTCTGGTGATCATTGTGATCGGTCTGCCCCTTGAGATAGGGCATTTGTGATGCCGCTTACGCATCAGTGGTCAGGTCAAAAGACTGCATAAAATCTGGATGCATTAGCATGAAATCTTCTGATGTTAAAATATTTCGTACCCGATTAAAGGAATTGCGTTGAGTTACGTTAAATTTAACCGTAACCTTCCATGATATGTGCTTGCTAACTGTGCCATTTTCTCCTTTAAGTATATTAGTCAAGGGCCCTGATATTGACGCGAAGTTTTGTATTGATCCTATATAATAGTAGAGACATTTTGGAACTTCATATTCTTGAATGGTCCTTACTTTTTCGACGCTTTGTTGTGATCCTCTCATGTTACAATCACCCAGACACTTTAGAACCGTGTTGATATGTTTCACATGATCGACTTCATTTTCTAAGAAAATGATTACGTCATCTACATATCCGTAACATATTTTCTCTATTTGTTCTCTTAGAACATCGTCTATGGCCCTTTGGAAAATGCATCCCGCATTTTAAGGACTAAATGACCAAGGTGGGCACCACAATGTCATTGACACGACTCTCACAGTCGTGGTACTCCAATTTTTCTCTCCTATCTAGATATGTGAAGGTGTCTTGCCTATGATAGCGTCAAAATAGATCAGCGTGTTTAGCATGCAAAAAGAAAGAACGGCCAAATATCTTCAAAAGGCATTTGTTTTAACTTTTACTGGAACCATGAACTGAGGTAACAGTGAAGAGTTTATCGGCTGGCACTACTTTTTATACCCTGAACACTTTGAAAATGGGTAAAAATGGTACAATGTTTTTGTGCAAATGTAAATGTACGTAACAGATTGGAAGCATCTCCGACCCCATAAAGTATATATATATTCTTGATCAGCATCAACAACAAGTCGATCGACCCATGTCCGTCTGTCTGTCCGTCCGTCTGTCCCAGCGTCTGTCTGTCCGTCTGTCCGCAAGGATATCAGAAACTATACGAGGTAGAGACTTGAAATTATTTTGATATAATTAACTGTAGGTCCTCCTAGTCCATGCGCAGATCGAGTTTGTTTCCGATAATCGATTACTTGTGGCGTTTTCAAGCAATCGATCAAAATCGAAATCAAAATCCAGTTTTTAGAGCAAATTGGGTAAATAATAAGAGCTAGATTCACCAAAATTTATATGCTTACTCTAGAATATTATATATATATCAAGAATCTTTCGTTTTATACCTATCGCCACCTCCCATCTATTACCTCATAGCTATGAATCAAGTTAATAACCCAACTTGTATTACCCAACAATTTAAGCTACAATTTTAATGCAATTAACTTTTTGAGAATATACAAATATTCTATGGTACAATTAGATATACTGTAGAAAATTTATTAAAATCGTGTTTGCAGCTAGCGCAGTTCGAAGAATTTCTGTACCCACACACATTCATATGCGTCTGCTTCGAATTCTATCAACAGCGGTAGATGTTTTCTGTGCTGTTATTTTAACACGTTTTTTCTCAACAAGACTCAATTATTGGTGTGGCTGTTTGTTAGAGGCGATGGCAAGTGGTGTGCTCTTTCGCGAGTTCGAGACCTGGAGGATGATTGGGTAGAGACGGCGGAAAGTAGTGGTGTTGGAATATGAGGGTTCAGGGTATCCCCTAGCCGGGAGCTCCCGTCTAGAACCTCTTACTTGTCTTAACTTATTTATGGGCCTAACGTAGTTTTTAGCCGCCCCTTATTATTCTTATTATTTTCGTTCGCTTGCGCTTTCTCTTCTATAACCGTGGTATAGAAAGCTGAGAAAGCGCTTCACTCAATGCTGGCCTCCGCTTCTCTGATCAGAGCCAAAGCGGATGGAAAGTCTTTTGGCTGTGCCGGAAAAACAATTGCTTTTAGGGATTTTTTCAAATCCCAAATGAACACATGCAATGCGTCTGCCCTAACTTCTTCGTCAAGTTAGGACGCTTGTATAGTTTCGTGGGACATTACAATTTAATTGGTTACAAAAGTGAACTTTCGTTCAACTTCATCATAGTAATCCATGGTTTCTAAATCGCCATGTCTGACCATCTTCAGCCCCTGTCGTAGAAGGCGTAGTGATGTCTTGTCACCATAGGTACAGTCTAACCTAGCTATGATGGCGTGGGAAACTAGTAATGCTCTTTAATTGTAACGGCTTTGAGCGGTAATGTCCGTATGTATGAGCGCAAGGATATCAGAACCTATAAGAGCTAGAGACTTGAAACTTTAGCTGTAGGTCCTCTTAGTGCCTACGCAGATTTGTTTCCGAGTTTGTTTCCAATAATCGATAACTTACTCAGTTTCCAAGCAATCGATAAAAATCGATATCGAAATCCGGTTTTTTGAGCAAATTGGGTAAATAATAAGGGACAGAGTCACTAAAAGTGATATGTTTACTCTAGAATAGTATATACAGTATGTCAGACAATTGTTTTGACAAAGCGAGAAAATCATATAAATCTATGCAATTTAATCAACATTCTTTTAATTTTTTAATGTCTTTTAAATTGTATATCGATTTATTATTTAATCTTAGAACTAGTTAAAAAATACAAATACACATCGAAATTCGCTTTGATGCGATAGCGTTAGAATTCAGTTTTCATATTTTGCCTCTTACTTTGCCAATGAATTTTGTTAGCATTTTCTGATGAAATTTTGAGTGTGTGTTGAACTTTGTGGATAAACAAAATTTATTGTAACTGTGATGGAGTCATCTGAGATGTTTTCGTTGTCCAGACAAACCATATAAAACATCCTAGACTGAGCAAAAAAATTAAAATAGACTACAGACTATCTAATCGAGACGAGCGAAAAACATTGAGAAAAGTGGAAAAAATCCCCAAATTTCTATCAGGAACATTTCGCGGGATCTTGAGCAAGAAATTAGTGTTACTGTTTCCCTTGAAAGGTTCTGAATTCCAATGCCTATACATCTCCCGTTTCACGTAAGAAGCCCCTGCTTTCAAATATTTATATTCAAAAGCGGCTTTTATTCAAGCAAATGCACTTGGAGAAGCCAGCACTGTATTAGTATGACGTCATATTCTGTGACGAAACTAGAATGATGCTTTTTTAAATTGATGGCCCATCCAGAGTCTGGCGGAAACCCCTTAAAGGCATTGGAAACCCGGAACATAATACCGACGGTAAAGTTTGGAAAGCCTTCCGTGATGGTATGGGGCTGCATATCAAGCAAGGGCTTTGGTGAATTGGTTTTCATTGAAAGTACTATGTGGATGCTGCTAAATATATGGAAATATTAAAGACTTATTTAAGTAGAGCTCATTAATTTGGGTTTAATGGCAACAGACCAAATTTCAAAATTTTCCAAGATAATGACCCCAAGCATAAGGCTCATATGGTGAAGATGTGGTTGCTATATAATTGTAATAAAGTATTGAACACTCCTAGACAGAGTCCTGACATCAATCCAATCGAAAATGTTTGGACCTTTTTTAAAAAAAAAGAGCCAAGAAGAAGTCCGAAATCGCGAAGAATTAAAAGCTGCTATTCTTGAAAAATGGATAAAGATTCCTGAATCTTATAACATGGATAACCTGGTTAAGTCTCTGAGCTGGAGATTGCAGGCTGTATGTGCTGCAAAGGGCCGTTATACAAAGAATTAGCTTATTTTTTATACTTATTTAAAAATTTTTTCAAACAATTTCTTGACACTATTACAAATGGATACTTTTTAATTTTTACTTTTAAAAATTGTTTGGAGCAATGGATCTCAATATGTCCTTTTTGAAAAGTTCTAAGAAAAATAATTTATCGATATAAAAAAATGTACAAAATAAAAACATTAAAAGTATGTGCATATGTGTTTTTCACCAGCGCAAGTTCCAAGCATTTCTGTATACATGTACACACACATATTCATGCGCGTCTGCTTCGAATTCTATAGAATTGATATATTAGCAGCATTGCAATTGCGATTGTTTTGTTTTCTGTGCTATCATTTTAATTCGTTTTTATTTATTTATTTTTTTTAATTTATCATTGTTAATATTAAAGCAAAAGTGCGCGTTGCGCGAGCTGACTTGTGTGTTGGAATAAGAGCGTTCAGGTTATCTCCTAGTCGGGAGCTCCCGACTAGAACCTCTTACTTGTTAATTTACAACTTGAAACTAAACTTTGAACATGCACGTTCTGAGATACAAATACTCTAAGGGTATGAGTATAAGCGTTGAGCGCCAGTTACGTAGTGTCGTCATCGCTGGCAAATATGAGGGTGTGCAAGGATGGTCCGGTAGCGGGATCCCTGAAGATTAGACAGTCCAGAAGTAGTTCAATTGCAGGATCTCTGGAGACCAGGTTAATCCGTGGAGGTAAGGCTGGGATGGCCTATAGCAATCCAATCGCTGGCCTTGTGGCACAGCAATAAAACAAATGGTATTATTTGCGGCAACGGTCGAAGCAACGTATTTTGATTGCACTGACTTGTCAGCAGAATGCCCAAGCGAGAGTATCTTTGAACATAAGGGGTTCAGCAAGCGAGGGTATTTGTTAACTGCGTAAGAAGGGATTGGGGTAGTGCGCGCAGTTATGTTCGGCGACAATTATCGCTATTTGTTCACTTTTGTGAGTGGTATCTGACACATAGTTTTTGCAGTCCCAAATTTTGGTTGCAGGAAAATTTGACGCCAAAGCGTGTTGAAAGCTGGATAGCGTTGGCAACGCAATGGATCGTGTTTTTTTAATCTGTAAAGTGGATCAGCTGGCGAATTTTCTGGTTGAAAACTATACATTTTCAACGTAATGAGAAATGTGCTTCTTCTAAAATGATTTGATTTTTTAGGCAATTTACTGGTTTTTAAATCGTCTCTACCGTGTAGGTGAGTGAAAGTTATGGACTGTCGCTGCGGCAGACTGGGGTTCAATTTCTAAGGCGATAACGTTTTGCCTAAAAAGGGCATCAGACATGAAACTTTATTTACCCGGCTTATAGAACATTTTTTCACTGTGTTCTTCAATAACCGTGTTCTTCAATGGTCCGTGAAAATATTAATTTCCTTGGTTCCATATAAGTAATAAGGAATGATCTAATGCTGTCGAGGCTTTTTGGGTATTCATATTCTTGAATGGTCAGGGTCTGTTTTAGCCCCGTTACTGATTACTATGAAACCAAAGTATTCGACGCTTCCTTATGATACTCTCATGATAGCATCACACAGGCACTTCAGAACCGTGTCGATATATTTGACATAATCGACTTTATTTTCTGAGAAAATTATTACGTCATCTACACATACGTTACATATTTTCCCTATTAGTCTCTTAGAACGTCGTCTATGGCCCTTTGGAAAGTGCTTACCGTATTTTTTAGACCTAATGGACAACTACTGAATTTATATGTCCCGCCGTTGATATTTTGTCGCGGTCTTATTCAGCAAGATATATTTGATGGTAACCCGACTTAAAGTCGAGGGTTTTGAAAAATTTTATTTTATATCGATCCCTTTTTTACCAACGACCAAATTGATTATAACATCGCTTAGCAATAGTTGCATTTCATTGCTTAAATTTCATTGCTTACAAAGACAATTTTAGCTGTAGGTTTTTCTAGTGCCTACGCAGATTGAGTTTGCTTCCGATAATCCATAACTTACTCCGTTTTCAAGCAATCGGTATAAATCGAAATCGACATCCTCTATTTTGAGCAATTTTGGTAAATAATAAGAGCTAGAGTCACCAAATTGATATGTTGCTTCTATACTAATATATATAAATCAAGTTTTAAAGTAAAACATGTTTTTTCTGGCCTCGAGTTTGGGGCTGCAATCGCAAATTGCACAAATTGATGTATTAGTAAACTAACTCTTGCTCGCGCAATGCTGGCGAATGAAAGCGTCATGTCAGTATGCCCGCTGCAGCCGGATGTAATCGGATACCTCTATTGTGCAATATCCGTTAGCGCACATATGCTTGGTCGGCTTAGCTGTATGTTCTTGACAATTGTCAAATTGACATTTTTTCATATTTTCTATTTAGTTCTTAAGAATTTTAATAATATAAAACTAATTATCGAAGAAATGTCGATGAGCCAACACGTCGGTAATCCGGCATCGAGCCGTTAAATAAATGCATTTAAATTGAATACATAATTGCCGCCCAACTAAGTGAAGAATCCGAAAGAAAAAGCCTGATTAATTAATACAATATAAAGTCAGCTTTGGTTCTACAAATACTCGACAAGCCTCCGTTGTGAAAAGTGTTCTGTGTGCCAGTTTGTTTTGATAACTTCTTAACAATTTTTTTGATTTTCCGGTTGATTGTGGTTTGATTGTGTAACACAGCGATCCATGAATAGGGCATTCCAAAAATATAGGGACCCCAAACCAGGAAATTCAGACTCAGAGAGTTCAGATAACGACCTTGGTAGAATCCAAGTCTTGATAAAAAAGAAACCATACGTGGACCCCCAACTAGTTAAAACCTTAGTATAGTCGGCGGTCTCAGCTGCGTTACAAGCGCAGGTAGAAGCTTTCAATACAAGGGACAAGGCCTTAAGGCAAAGCTTAGAGAGCCAAATTGCTGAGTTAACAAAAGGTAGTAAATTCGGCAATTACTGCCCCTCCTATAGAAGTTTTCGAAAAAGTACAAATCACAGACAGTGTTCGTTGCGATGAGCCGCTGGATGCGGTCAAATGTCTGCCTGAATTTACAGGGGCACAAGAAGCCTACGTTTCTTGGCGGCAAGACGCGACGGCTAAAATTAAACGATGGAAGGCTCGCATTGATGACCAGGTAAGGAAAATCTAGTCAATGATGCCTTGTCCAGGTAACTGCTTAACGCTATGAGCCACCTATATAATAAATCATACATCTTACACAATTGAATCTACTGAAAAACTTTCCGAACTTTCCGTCTAAGCGTAGCTTCATTCTGTTTGGAAATAAAAGGCGACAGGTCCTGGAGGAATATTATTTCCCAAAAATGAGCAAGATTGCCAATGAAATCGTGCTGAACTGCAAGGTTTGCGCAAGAGCAAAATATGATAGACATCCTAGAAAACAGTAACTCGGGGAGACCCCGATTCCCTCACACGCAGGGGAAATGTTACATGTGGACATTTTCTCAACAGACAACAAATTTTTTTTAACATGCATTGACAAGTTTTTGAAATTCGCTATAGTCCAGCCAATTCAATCACGAACCATAGAAGATTTAAAAGTACCTGTTCGGCTCAGCAGCTAAAAATTAAACTTGTATTAGTTAGCATAAGATTTCAGTTACATATTGCCCTGCGAGGCAAGCAATGTCACTATTTTGTTTTGTTTGGCGCTTCTCGCATGTCATAAAACAGCTCAATATTAGTTGCTGTTAACTATCTAGCGCTTATCGCTTTGCGCTCATCGTAGTTTCTTTCGCTCTTTTACCTTTTGCACTTTGTCTTAAGCGGCTAGCGCATCAATGCTAGCGACGCCGCATGGCATTCTTGTCTCGTATATTCGCTATATCGGATCTCTTATCCATCGCTTCGTTAAAAATTGTACATTTTCGCATATTGTCTTTACGTTTGCTATAAGCATATAAATAAATCAACCCGTTGCATGAACTTATAAGAAAAGGTGGAGTTTTTATAACATCGTTAACTTCTCGCTATTAAGTGCTAATAAAAAAGCTTGTTAGCCCAACATTTTGGTGACCCCGACGTGAATCTTTTTATTTAACATTATAGTGTTGCATAAAATTATTTAAATTAAAATTGAGCTAGTTACTAGTTTCGGCAGCAATTGAAATCCGCTCTTATATACATACATATGTACGAGCAAGTGTCATGCGGTAAATTGCAGTAAAGAGGAGTCTGTGTACATAAGCATACACCTACATACAGACGCGTTGGCTCTCGCTGCATTTTACTTGTGTTTTTATTCGACTAACTGTTGCGCGCGCTTAAGAGTACAGTGCTAACTATAAGTCAACGGTCAACGAACTTTCGTGTGCAGTTTTAATTCGGTTTTCTTTGGCCTTTTTTCGTTTGCTTCGGTTGCCTTCGAAAGTTCTAGTGCTGAATCGCTGGCCCAGCATACAAACAGGGTGTCATTTTTAAAGCGCAAGGTGGCGTCCTCGAATGAGCGGTTGCAGTCGCTACAATCCAGCCTCAACCAAACGCCCCTTGCCAATAATGATGAAATTGCATTGTCGGTGCTGCTCAAGCGGATTGAAAAAATGCAATCTGCAATTGAAGACGCTCAAAACAAATTGGAAGAACTAGACTTTGACGAAATCGGCAGTGAGTTGTGAGGCGCGAGGCTTTTGATGAGCTTTCAGTAACTTTGGAGACTTCGGTGCGGTTTGAAATTGCTAAGCGCAGTAGAGCATTGCCGTCCAGCTCCACATTTGTAAATGAGCCCATTGCTGCTGCGTCAATGACTAGATCCAAAGCGTTACCGACCTTACCGCCAATCAAATTGCCAACGTTTTCTGGAGGCTATACAGAGTGGTCAGATTTCTTTTCAATGCTCACAACTTTAATCGAAAATCATCCCGAACTCACAAACATTGAAAAAATGCAGCATTTGCGGCTCTGCTTGACGGACCCTGCGCTGGATACCATTCGGTCATTGGAAATATCAGAGGCTAATTATTCCATAGCATTACATTTATTACAAAAACGATTTGATAACCGTCGATTAGTATTTCAGGAACACATCGTTGAACTGCTGGGGCTCAAGAAGGTAGAGAATGGCTCCGCTGGCATGCTGCGTGAATTGTCGGATAAGTTTAATGCCCATATTCGTGCTCTCACCAGTTTGGGTAGCAAGGAGCAAATTGCTGGTTCCATCCTTGTTCAGGTGCTACTGCAAAAACTGGATCATGCAACGCAGGCGAACTGGGAAGAGAAGCTGGAGGATCCCGCCTTTTGCAAATTTAATTCCATCATGGGCACAAATTGCCACATTTTTGGAGCAACGCTGCAGAACCCTAGAGAGTGTGGATTATGCTATGGCAACCTATACGCCGAGCTCTCAGGTGGGAAAAAACAAACAGACTAACCCCAGTAGGACATCACTCGTAGCTACTAACTTAATGGCTGCTGTTTGCGTATTTTGCAGTGGTGAAGAGCATAATATATGGCAATGCCCAAGATTTGGCAATTTGTCTCCATTGATGCGTCTCAAGGAAGCAAACCGATTATCTCTATGCCTCAACTGCCTTAAAAGGGGACATCTTTTACGAACATGCAATTCCGGAACTTGTCGCACATGTGGCTCCAAACACCACACACTTCAGCATTTAGACGTTTTGCATTCGATTCATCACTCTGTCACTCCTACTGCAGCTTCTTCAGCCCCTGCCTCTACCTCTCTTGTTGCCCACAACCTCAGCAGCGATGTTGTGTTCCTGGCCACTGCTATTGTACTAGTTAAAAATCGGTCTGGAACTCTAGTTCCGTGTCGTGCTGTACTGGATGGTGGGTCACAGCTACATTTAATTACATCCCGATTCGCTCAACAGCTTCAGTTGAAGAAAAGTCCATCTTCAGCCGCAGATCCTTCAAGTGATAAATTAATGTTTTCTCTCACGGCTGCCAATCAGACACTTAAACCTTGCAAGAGATCTGTTCTGTCCACCATAGTTCGTTTTTACGATCCACTAGGATTAATTGGACCAGTCATCGTTAAGGCCAAAATCTTTATGCAGCTTCTTTGGAAGGAAAACTTGGATTGGGATGAGAGTCTTCCAACTTCTCTAAATAATTCCTGGCGGGAACTTTGCCAAACTTTCAGGATTGTCCAATTATCCACCTTTACCCCGTTGGTTTGCAATACAATGTGCGATGTAGAGGTTCACGGTTTCTGTGACGCTAGCATTACCGCGTACGGAGCTTGCATTTATGTGGTCGTTCGTTCCAGTATACTCTCATCATTATTGCCCTTTCAGGATGAATTTGGAATTCTTCGAGTTAATGGGCGCCTCGAAAAGTCAACCCTTCCTTATGAGGCCCGTCATCCTATTATACTGCCTAGACAACATCCAGTTACCATCGCCATTGTCACTCACTTTCATGAGCGGAATCTCCATGCTGGACCACGAGTCTTGTTGGGAGCAATTCGCCTGCAATATTGTCCGATTGGTGGCCGCAGAACAGTTTCCAGCATTGTAAACAAATGCATCAGATGTTTCCGGAACAAGCCCCGCTTGGTGGAGCACGTAATGGATAATCTGCCAAAGGAGCGACTTGTTGAAACTCGATCGTTTGTTATAGCTGGTATAGATTTTTGCGGACCATTCTTCTACAAGCGAGACACTCGAAACAAAGCTCCTATAAAATGCTACATCAGCGTATTTATTTGCTTCGCCATGAAAGCCATTCATTTGGAGTTGGTCAAGGATCTATCTACGTGTGCATTTCTCAATGCTCTGAAGCGCTTTATATGCACTCGTGGCAAGCGACGTCAGATTTGGTCTGACAATGCCACCAACTTTGTCGGCGCCAAAAACGAGCTGTTGGAGCTAAAAAATCTCTTCCTCAGTAGATGCCATCAAGAGGCTGTTCTCCAGTTTTGTTTGGCGGACACAATTGAGCTCATTTTTTGGTTGGTCGCCCACAAGCCACGTTTACAGAACCAGATGTGACACGGCTCAATTTTTATCGTCTAGATAGCTGGCAGCGAGTGTCCTACATGTACCAAGTCTTTTGGTCTCGCTGGCGAGAAGAATATTTAAATCTTCTGCAACAGCGTTCAAAATGGTGGACTCCCAAGCCAGGTGTGGCTCTCAATGACATCGTTCTTTTCAAAGACGAGAACTTACCTCCTTTGAAGCGGCAACTAGCTAGAGTGGTTGAATTGGTCAAAGGAACTGATGACGTCACACGCGTTGCAGTTCTCAAGACAGCTAATGGAATCATAAAGCGAGCAACTAATAAGCTGTGTCTGCTTCCCCTTAACGATCCTGTTGAAGCTCAATCGATCAACGGGGGAGTATGTTCGGCTCAGCAGCTAAAAATTAAACTTGTATTATGTTAGCATAAGATTTCAGTTACATATTGCCCTGCGAGGCAAGTAATGTCACTATTTTGTTTTGTTTGGCGCTTCTCGCATGTCATAAAATAGCTCAATATTAGTTGCTGTTAACTATCTAGCGCTTATCGCTTTGCGCTTTTCTTTTACCTTTTGCACTCT
Source organism: Drosophila kanekoi (assembly GCA_037075305.1). NCBI lineage: Eukaryota > Metazoa > Arthropoda > Insecta > Diptera > Drosophilidae > Drosophila > Drosophila kanekoi. Next base: position 16,713 of record JBAMCE010000141.1, on the reverse strand, counting down.
GTCTTAAGCGGCTAGCGCATCAATGCTAGCGACGCCGCAAGGCATTCTTGTCTCGTATATTCGCTATATCGGATCTCTTATCGATCGCTTCGTTAAAAATTGTACATTTTCGCATATTGTCTATACGTTTTCTATAAGCATATAAATAAATCAACCCGTTGCATGAACTTATAAGAAAAGGTGGAGTTTTATAACACCCTTAACTTCTCGCTATTAAGTGCTAATAAAAAAGCTTGTTAGCCCAACAGTACCCATATTACAGCTCATGAATTTCTAGCCAGCACCCAAAGTAATCTACCGCGACAATGAGCCGTCCTTAAAGTCCCAGACGATCAGCTCGCTTCTAATGATCAATTATGGTGTCAACATTTCAAATGCACCACCCTTACATAGTGTTTCCAACGGGCAGGTCGAGCGCTTTCATAGCACTCTGCTTGAGCTTGCTAGATGTCTGAAGATCGCAAGAAGCATAAGCGACACCGTTGAGGTTATTTTCTTGGCTACAAGCTACAAGACAATTCACTCGGTCACTAACAAAAGACCGGTTGATGTTGTGAAGTCTCGTTCAGATGTAGTGCTAACAGAGATTCAGGATAGACTCAAAAAGGCTAAAGACACACTCAGAGCCAGTGAGAACCAGTCTCGACAAAATATAGTCTTCGACGTCGGCGAGAAAGTTTTGGTAAAATCCAATCGCAGGCTCGGAAGCAAACTCACGCCTTTGTGCGAAGAGAGAGCTGTGGAAGCTGACCTGGGAACCACGGTTCTCATTAATGGAAGGGTGGTCCACTTTAATAGTTAAGATCCCACTTTATAAATCTTCTATCATTAGATTGATTGAATGTAAACTTTTTAGCCACTTGTCATATTACTTAATTAAGTTTGGGTGGTGGAAGGTACGCCCGACGCTAAGGATCTAGAGAGCATTAGAATTACTGAGGCACAGCTAGTAAATTCGAACAATAGGCAGGTCATTATTAATTCTAGAGTGCAGGGTCAAATCAACCAATTAACTTCTACCGTCAATCAAATTTTAAAAACCTTAAAAAAAATAATCAAATTGATTCCGGGCACTTGTATGAAACACTCTTAGCCAGGAATAGAATGCTGCTAATGGAGTTGCAAGACACAATGCTCGCCTTAACCCTTGCCAAGGCAGACATTGTCAGCCCAAATATTTTAGACCAGCCAAACTTAAAATCCGTTTGGCTTGAGGAGCCCACAAATAACCCCATTGCTGTCGTCCGTGAAAGTCCTGCAGTCCACAAACATGATCTATTTTCTAATAACGTTTCCTAAAGTTAAGCATATTTTCCGAAAAGTCACTCTCTACCCGGTCTCACATGAAAATCATGTGCTGCAATTGCATAGCAGCATCGTCGCCGAATGCGTAGGCCAAGTTCAAGCATTGAAGTGGGGGTAGTTAACAACCTCTTGCACGCGCAATGCTGGCAAATGGATGCGTCATGATACTTCTGTTGTGCAATATCCGTTATGCTTGGTCGGCTTGCAGGCCACGACTTAGCTGTATGTTCTTAACAATGGTCAAATTGTCATTTTTTCATATATTCTATTTAGTTCTTAAGAATTTTTATAATGTAAAACTAGTTATTGAAGAAACGTCGTTGAGCCAACACGTCGGTACTTCGGCACCGAGCCGTTCAATAAATGCACTTAAATTGAATCGAGAATACATAATTTACATAATTTCTATCAACGGCATTCCGATTATATATTTTCTGTGCTGCCACTTTACTTAGATCTTTTCTCACTGTTACTTTTTACTATAATTTTTTATTTTTATATCAAACTCCTGTTTTTCGAGCAAACTTGTTTAGTTTTAGGAGCTAGTCACCATATTTGAACTCTGGTTCCTAGAATTGCTTACATATATCATGTATCTTTAATCTTAAAGCTATGCCATTAGAAATGGGTAAAAAGGGTATATTGTTTTTGTCCAAATGTGTGGAACAGGGAGAAGGAAGCATCTCCGACCCCATAAACTATATGTATTCCTGATAAGCATCGATCTAGCCACGTTCATCTGTCTTTCCGTCCGTCCGTATGAACGCAAGGGAATCAAAACCTATGAGAGCTACAGAAATTTAAGCTGTAGGTCCTCCAAGTGCCCGCGCAGAGCTTGTTTCGATATTCGATAACTTTCCCCGTATTCAAGTAATCGATAAGAATCCATATGGAAATCCTAATTTTTGAACAAACTTGACATGTTGCTTTTAGAATAGCATATATATTTGCATTTGGCGTTGGAAGAAGAGGGTTCAGGGTATCCACTAGTCGGGAGATCCCTACTAGAACATCTTACTTGTTTTACTTGGCAAGAGTTAAAAGATCACACACATCAGAAAAATACTCGCACTCAGCTTGCATAGAGATCTTTAATACATTTTAAATATATGTTCAAATAAAAAATTTTACTTTTCGAAATTTAGCTCACAAATTTGCAACTCAAAATCAAATTTTTTAACTTACATGTTCTGAAATACAATTACTCTAAGGGTATGAGTAGAAGCGTTGAGCGCCAGTTACGTAGTGCTTGCGCGCGCCGTCACTATTCTAGGTGTCGTCGTCGGTGGCAAATATGAGGGTGTACAGGGATGGTCTGGTAGCGGAATCCCTGAAGATTAATCTGTCCAGAAGTAGTCCTATTGCAGGATCTCTGGAGAACAGGTTAAGACCAGGAGTAGTCCCATGGCAGGATCCCTGGAGGGAAGGTTGGGATGGTTTAAAGCAATCCAATCGCTGGCCTTATGGCACAGCAATGAAATAAATGGGATTACATGCGGCAACAGCCGAAGCAACGTATTTTGAACTTACTTACTTGAACAGAACTAAAATATTGTTGGCTCAAAAACTAAAGCTAAAGCCAATAACCGAAGGATAAACTTCCGAAGTCATAGCCGGCAATGCCGACTCAGCATAAGACTCAGCTTAACTGATAAACAATTCTACTCGGGGCATAGGCAAGTGTCGTGGTACAAGCGACTGCTTGAGGCTGGTCATTGCACTGATTCGTCAGCAGAATGTTCAAACGAAGGTAGCTATAATCATAATGGGTTGAGCAAGCGATAGTTATTTGTTAACTATCCTCCACTAAGTTCGTATGCAGCCCCGCTTACGTTATATTTGCTGATGGTCTCTGGTAGTTTCTTAGAAGCTTGTCGCCGCTTAAGGAGATGATAGGCGAGGATTAAACAACTGCAGGCAGCGCTCAAAACGATAACAATAGTTAGCCAGTTTGCGTGTGACCCAGTCAATTCCAGCTCTTATTTGAAGCTCTGGATAATTATTAAATTTTGCTATTCATCCTGTAGAGCTGTGGTATGCAGAGTATTGGGTCATGACTGACGATATTCAGCAACGGGGATCCCGCTACAACTGGCCTTTCCCTAACATTTCACGTTGGTTGGTGAAATTGGTGCCGTTAACCACGGCGAAATGCTCAAATGTGATGAGACAGGTGCCATTGATTTCGATTTCTGGACCGTAGTCATCGCTTATTTTCGCTGTGCTTTCATTTATGATTATCACGCCGTCGTCCACTTGAGTGATGGGTCTTAGGTCGCTGGGCAGTTAGCGTTCACACCAGGGCTTAGCTCTCGAGCACAGCTTTCGCATTTTACTGTTTTGCAGATCGCTCCAAAGTTGGTTGCACTCAGCTTTAATGTCGTCTTGCAGCTGTAGGTTTATATGTTGGTGGGATACGGGGAATACTGTGATTTTTCTACAGGTGAATTTTGTTTTGGGATATGCTATTAGTACATGCTCAATGTTTTCGGACTGTAGGACTATTATATTGGAGGCTTCTATAGTGCTAATTATTGGGACTTCTGAGGGATGCTCATTAAGTATTGAATTCAAGTCGCTATGGTCGAAAATGGTTGGGACTACCACCTTAAGTGCAGTGCCCAAGAAGCCAAAACTTCTTGCCATCCTATGGTGCACTTTAACAACTGACAATAGGCTTCTATCGTGATTGACATCAACGTCTAAGAGTTTTCGCATATGCGACTGTGGATACATTTCGGACAACTTCTCTGTTTCATCTACCATATTGGTTAGGTCTGTTAAACTGCTAGAGTGACTAATAAAAACCATTTGCTTCCATATTAATACTTTTCCATTCCAATAGGAATGTAATTTAATCCTACTACCGCTGAGATGGCTCGAAACGTAAGCTTAAACCTGAAAGAAGGAATGGTAAAATATAGAAATAACTGCGTGTTAATTTTTACTCTTAATTATACACTGAACTAAGTAAAAATTGATAAAATGGGTATAATGAATTTGTGCATTTGTATGTAACAAGCAGAAGGAATCCGACCACATAAAGTGTATATATTCTTGATCAGCATCAATGTCCGAGTCGATCTAGCCATGTCCGTCTTTCTGGCCGTCCGTCCGTCACACATTCATGCGCGTCTGCTTCGAATTATATCAACAGTATTGCAATTGCGATTGTATTGCTTTCTGTGCTACTATTTCAACTCGTTTTTATCTCAGTAAGACTCAATTATTGGTGATGCCGTTATGTAGAGACGGCCGCAAGTAGTGCGGAACTAGAGTAAGTTGAAAATGGGTAAAAATGGTTCAATGTTTTTATAAAAATTTAAATGTATGTAACAGGTAGGAAGCATCTCCTACCCCATAAAGTATATATATCCTTGATCAGCATCAACAGACACGTCGTTCGAGCCATGTCCGTCTGTCTGTCTGTCCGTATGTATGAACGCAAGGATATCAGAAACTATAAGAGCTAGAGACTTGAAATTTTAGCTGGAGGTCCTCCTAGTGCATGCGCAGATGGAATTTGTGTCCGATAACCGATATCGACATCATGTTTTTTAAGCAATTTGAATAAAATTTTGGGCTTATATTAGAATAGTATATATATCAAGTAACACATTAGAAATGCTACACATAATTAACACACCAACGAACAAATGACTAAACTACAAGACGGACACCGAAAATTGCGCTCACTTGTACAGACACCTATTGAACAGCCAAACAGTTTAAATCTCCACGTCATAAAGCGCAGACGTGTTAAATAATGTATGTTAAATGTGTCAATTTATTGTTTAATTTAATATATTTTAATGTTAATTGTTTTTTATACCTTGTGTTAGTGCCCTGAAGACGGTTTGCCGATGCGCAACCGAAATATATTGGAAACAAAATATCAATAAAATTGTTTTCATTGTTTTATTAAAATAAACCCGGACCTCGAGCCAGCTAACTAAACTATTATAAAAATGGAAAGGTCGCCAAAACCATCATTATATATCAAGTAACTTTCATTTTATTTTTCCCGCTACTACCGCAGAGCTAAAAATCAAGTTAATAACCCAACTTGAATTGGCCATCAATTTAAGTCACAATTTAAATGCAATTTACTTTTTGAGAATACACAAATATTCTATGGTCCAATAAGGTAGAAAATTAAATGTAGCAATTTTCATTAAGAAAAAACCAAAAGTAATGTTTTACTGCGTAATTTGATGGAACAGCTAGCGCTAATTCCTAGAATTTTCATATACATGTACACACAATCATTATTTTTTTTTCTTGGCTGGTGTGATGTAGGCAGCAAGTAATGCGGTCAGTTGCGAGTTCGAAACCTTCCAATGGAATTTTTTTTTAATTTATCTTTATTACTTCAAACCAGTGTGTAGCGCGTGTTGCACAGGAGGGTTCAGGGTATTCCCTAGTCGGGAGCTCCCGACTAGAACATCTTACTTATTTTAACTCCTTTATGGGCCTAACGTAGTTTTAAGCCGCCCCAGTGTCTATCAAAATTTGTTAAATTCTCCCAGCCAACTGTCATTCAAAAAAGCTTTGCAGCGATGTTGTTAACACGCTGGTATCTTGGCCCTGTTACACAGTCATAGTGTCTCTTTTGGGCCTGTAGACCATTGTTTTGGGATTTCCCATGATCAGTGCGCTGTCTATACTTAGACGAAGAATCAACCTCCATTGGTTTTGGATTCTTATTTTTGTTCGCTCGCGATTTCTCTACTATAAACCTGGCATAGAAAGTTGAGAAACCACTTCGCTCAATGCTGGCCTCCGTTTCTCTGGTCAGAGCCAAAGCGGATGGCAAGCCAAAGTAGCAAGTCTTTTGACTATGCCGGAAAAACAATTGCTTTTAGAGATTTTTTCAAACCCCAAATTAACTCATGCGTCTGCCCTAACTTAATCGTTAAGTAAGGATCCTTCCATAGCTTCGTGCCTCACGAATATTTTTTTGGTTACTAAACTCAACTTTCGTTCGACTTCATCATAGTAATCCATGGTTCCTTAATCGCCATGTCTGACCATCTCCGGCCACTGTCGTAGAAGACGTAGTGATGTCTAGTCAGCAGCGATACAGTCTAACCTAGTTATGATGGCATCAAGGCTTAGTATCGTATTGTGAGAAACTAGTAATGCTCTTGCTGTTACACTGCCCCTTTATTCAATTTAACTGCTGCTGGAATCTAAGCTCTTGTTGCCTTAATACATGTGTAACTGCGCTTTCTATTAACGCTTGGACTTGGTTCGGGTCCGTAATTCTGTCAGCTTGTACTTGACTAACTTCGGGTTCAGCTTCCCAGCTGTCTCTTTTATCGTATTCGCTGAAATTAAAATCAATAAAATAAAGAAAGGTTATCTTCGGCACGCCGAAGATCTAATACCCTTGCAACCTTTTAATGCCGAGAAAATGGTTAATGCCGAGCTTGGTGAAGGTATCTTGATAAACAAAAAAGGATTTTAATCAAAAACCTAGTTTTCGACCGATTGTTCCTATGGCAGCTATATGATATAGTGGTCCGATCTTAATATGATTTTGCATATATATGAGGAGCTTAGTAAAACTAATAAATGCCGAGTTTGGTCAAGATATCTTGAAAAACAAAATGTTTTTTCATACAAAAACTTAATTTTCAACCGATCGTTCCTATGGCAGCTATATGACATAGTGGTCCGATCATAATAGGATTTTGCATATATATCATGAGCTTAGTAAAACTAATAAATGCCGAGTTTGGTCAAGATATCATGAAAAACAAAATGTTTTTTCACAAAAAAACTTAATTTTCGACCGATCGTTCCTATGGCAGCTATATGATATAGTGGTCCGATCCAGATGGTTTCGACATATGTGCTGCGTGCAACAGAAAAATGGACTTCTGCAAAGTTTCATTAAGATAGCTTTTAAACTGAGAGACTTGTTCGCATAGAAACAGACAGACGGACAGACGGACATGGCTATATCGACTCGGCTGTTGTAACTGATCAAGAATGTATACACCTTATGGGGTCGGAGATGTCTCCTTCTATGCGTTACACATTTCACGACAAAATTATAATACCCTCTGCAAGGGTATAAAAAGGGTATAATGTATTTGTGCAAATGCATGTTACAGGCAAAAGGAAGCATCGCTGACCCCATAAAGTATATATATTCTTGATCAACATCAACAGGTAAGTCGATATAGCCATGTTCTTCTGTCTGTCTGTAAAGAAAGTGTGTTTTGCTGCGCAAATGAAAGAGGCAGCTAGCGCAAGTTGCAAGAAAATTATGTACACATGTACAAACACACATTAATGTGCGTCTTTATTGAATTCTATCCACTATTTTAATATTTTTGTTTCCCATGGAAACTAATTTTTAGTTTGACTGTCCAAGTAAGGACACTAACAATTTGTGCGATCTGTTACGGGTTCCAGTCTTATGGATGGAACCAAATATGTATTTTTTACCCTGAAAGCTTTAAAAACGGGTAAGAAGCTACTAGAAAATGAAACAATTTTAGTGTGTCGTGACCATTTTAACAAAAACAGTCCATAATCGATAAAAAATAGTTTTCGGCCGTTTCTATTTAGCGTGTATGTCCAAGTGTGTGATAGACACTTATTTGAAATCGTATTTGTGCGAATGCCATTCACACAGCTGGTGTTGTGAAATAGACCCCTCCCACCGCACCAATCGTGAGTGAGATATTTGACTTGCGCGAGTAAATTCGTGTAGATTGTATGTATGTATTTATGTATATACATAGTGCGACTTCTTTTTGCATTAGTTGCTGCTAGAGAAGAGATTTAAAGAATTGTGACTGTCGTGATAAATGTAGCGCTTTTTTTGTATTCTGATCAGGACTCGATTGTTGTTTTACCATCTGGAGCTCCATTTTAATTAAAATCGTAAGTTAGTAATATAATTTTTTTTTTACATTTTCTTTATTTCAGACATATTACATGATAATAAATCTATTATTTATTTAATTTTATATTATATTATATTGTATTATTTAAAATTATAATATATATTATTGAACTTATATATATTAAAATTTTTCATTTTTATATAATTATTATTATACTTAATTTAATTTTAAATAAATTTAAATTAATTATTTTAAATAATAATTAAACTTTATTTTATTTTTTTTATTGCCAGCCCGGCCAGCTGTGTTCTTTTTCACAGCTAAATTTGTCAGTGACGCTATAAGAGCCTACATCTAAGCTGAAGGGTGTAAGTAGGAAAAAAGTGTTCTTAAGTAAAATTAAAAATAATCTTAGTTTGCTATATTAATTAATAAAATACAATAAATAGGAAAAAAGAAAATAAGAAAATTGTTAATAAGGTAAAGAAATGTAAGCTAGATATATAGAGTGTTAAGTAGATAGGACAGAGAGAAATGTAATGGGAAAAGTAATGGGAAATCACCGACCCGTGGGGGAAAATTTACAGCCTGTCCGGCAAGCTATGCCCCTGCTTATAGCTGGGAATGGTCAGTGACTTCCCGAAGGTATTCTGAAAGCAACGATTTTATTAGGGGTAGAGAAAGTTCGGTAGTGAAAACGTGATGCAAACTATTATAATTTTTACATAGCACGCGAAAAGGATTGTGCATAGCGTAGTCTATTGTGCATGTAGACAGGCACAAGGGGCGGTTATCTCTGGTTGGTCTAGACGGAACAGAGAATTGAAGTCGCCCTAGCAGAAAAGGAAAATCTATATCTGCAATAATCAACTTATGTAGAAGGACAACACCGAGAATTGTCCTACGGTTGGTTAACGACGGAAGGTTAAAAAGAAGCAGCCTCCTGGAGTAGGGTGGCAACCGAAGATTATTGTCCCAATTTAAACCTCGTAAGGCAAAAAGCAGTAATTGCTTCTGAAAAGATTCAATACGATCCTGGCTATTGTTATACTGCGGAGACCAGATGCAAGAGCAGTATTCAAGGATAGGGTGAACAAGAGAGATGTACAGAAGTTTCGTTATAATAGAATCGTAATACTCTTTAGACCATCGTTTAATGAATCCAAGTACACCTTTTGCCTCAATAACGATGGTATCTATGTGAAGATTGAAACAGAGTTTAGAATCAAAAAGAACGCCTAGATCTTTAACTGTTAGTATATGTTTAGGGTAAGGGGTATTGTCGATTGTATAACTGACAAGGTAAGGTGTAGTACGATTAAATGTCATAAACATACATCTTGAACAATTCAGATGCAATTGATTGGTCGAACACCAAAGTTGCATAGCGTTCAAATCGTCTTGTAGACGAGAATGATGTAGGGGATTAGTGTATGATAGAATAAGTTTCACATCATCCGCATACATGAGTACACGGGCATGTGATATAACAGAGGGGAGATCATTTATAAAAAGAGTAAAGAGTAAAGGTCCAAGATGACTACCTTGAGGAACACCAGAAGTAACAGGAACTTGTTTAGAGGTAGTCAGCCTCAGCATTACTCTTTGGGTCCTACCTTTTAAATAAGAAATAATCATAAGCAAAAGAGACGGAGGGAAACCTATTCGGTCAAGTTTAAAAAGTAAAGTGTCATGGTGCACAGAGTCAAACGCCTTACTGAAGTCAGTATAAATGACATCAGTTTGCATTTTCGAAAGAAAATCATTATTTATCAAGGAATTAAACTCCAGCAGATTGATCGTAGTTGACCGATTCTTTACGAATCCATGTTGAACAGGGAAAACAACTGATTTTCAGAAATGCTGCAAATTCGAAGTGATTATATTTTCAAATAATTTAGGAATAGCGGACAGTTTTGCAATGCCCCTGTAATTTTGTATATCAGACTTTCTACCTTTCTTGTGGAGGGGAATGATATAAGATTCTTTCCAAAGAGATGAAAAGACAGAAGATTCAAGAGATAGATTAAAAAGCTTTTGCAATGGATAAAGAAGGGAAGAACTACACTCCTTAAGTAGACAACTAGGAATATTGTCAGGCCCAGGAGAGTAAGAAGATTTTAAAGAGTTTATAGCTAAAAGGAGAGATGAGTGTGAAATAATAGGAGGAGGTATAGAACTAGAGGAAGAAATAGTATAAGGGTAAGAATTATTATTAGGACAGACAGAGGAGTAAGTTGATTGGAAAAAATTAGCAAAGAGGTTAGCAGAATTAGAGTCATTACTAGCTTTATCCATTCCGAAAGAAAAAGAAGTTGGCAAACTGGAAGATTTACGCTTCAAGTTTACAAAATTGTAAAACTGTCTCGGATTTTGGACAAATTGCCTTTTACAAAGAGTAAGATAATTCTCATAGCATTGAGAATTCAGAAGAAAGCATTTCGACTTGGCTATGGAATATTTTGCCAAGTCTGTACACGAACCAGACTTTTTACACTTTTTAAAATATTTATATTTTAAGTTCTTAAGCTGTGACAATCTGGGAGTAATCCAGGGTGGTTTTAAAGAAGTAGTCGAAGGAATTAACTTGGGAATACTCATATCTAAGAGGGAGTTTAGGGTGCTATAAAAAAATTAATAGCAGTATTCATATCAACCGAGTCATATAAGAAAGACCAATCGGTTGCATAAATAAGCTGATTCAGCAATGAATAATTTCCTTTGCGAAAGCAGCGGCGTGGCTTATTGGCTGATGAGCACGAAGTGAGACGATTACAATTGAACATTGTGTTCTCTAAAGTAGGATGATATACATCCTCAGGAAGAGATAAAGGAGGGGACCTAGACACATTAGAAATATGAAAAATAAGTATAGCCAATTCTGTTAAAATCATTTTTATATTATTAAGAATGGGTATATATTTATAGAAATTATTGGGATTCTTTATTATTCTTCTTTTTATACATTTTATTTAATTATTTAATCATTTTTAATTATAATCGTTTCTTTTTTTGAATATTTTTTGATTCTACTTTGTTTATTCCATTTGCGGTGGAATGCATCGTATTCGTGTCTACTAAACCCATTTTGGGTATGTTTTGCGTATTTACTGAGGATCTTATGCCATATATATGGCTTATTTTGAACTACAATGTCTGTTTTATTTTTTATTTTCATACATAAACAATTTTGTTTGTTGTTGTTTTGTTTTTTGTCTAAGTCAACGGGTTTTTGGTCTGTGACAGAAATTGTGCTATATCGTTAGCTCTCCCATCTTATTTCAAACTCCTGGCAATTCGTCAGGGTACTGTAAAACCCTTCTCCCTGTCCGTTTGAACTACTGTGGAGTGGTAGCGCATTTACGATATCTATATTGTAGTTGTTTTTTAACAGTGATACGATTGTTTACGAGTTGAATGACGCTTCGTTATCGCAATATATGGTTCTTGTTTTGCCTAAAAAGGGCATCAGCCACGAAATTTTCTATACCCGGCTTATAGAACACTTTTTCACTGTGTTCTTCAATAACGAACTTCCTCCTTTTGATTTTTGCGTTCTTATTTCTGTCAGATAAGGCGAAAGTCAGGGGCTGATGGTCCGTGAAAATATTAATTTCTTTGATTCCATATAATTAAATTTGTAGCTTATCTAAGGCCCATACAATGGCCAAAACTGCCCTCTCGTTTAAGATTCACTTTGCTTAAACGTTCTGGTGATCATTGTGATCGGTCTGCCCCTTGAGATAGGGCATTTGTGATGCCGCTTACGCATCAGTGGTCAGGTCAAAAGACTGCATAAAATCTGGATGCATTAGCATGAAATCTTCTGATGTTAAAATATTTCGTACCCGATTAAAGGAATTGCGTTGAGTTACGTTAAATTTAACCTTAACCTTCCATGACATGTGCTTGCTAACTGTGCCATTTTAAATGTACGTTACAGATTGGAAGCATCTCCGACCCCATAAAGTATATATATTCTTGATCAGCATCAACAACAAGTCGATCGAGCCATGTCCGTCTGTCTGTCCGTCCGTCTGTCCCAGCGTCTGTCTGTCCCAGCGTCTGTCTGTCCGTCTGTCCGCAAGGATATCAGAAACTATAAGAGGTAGAGACTTGAAATTATTTTGATATAATTAACTGTAGGTCCTCCTAGTCCATGCGCAGATCGAGTTTGTTTCCGATAATCGATTACTTGTGGCGTTTTCAAGCAATCGATCAAAATCGAAATCAAAATCCAGTTTTTAGAGCAAATTGGGTAAATAATAAGAGCTAGATTCACCAAAATTTATATGCTTACTCTAGAATATTATATATATATATCAAGAATCTTTCGTTTTATACCTATCGCCACCTCCCATCTATTACCTCATAGCTATGAATCAAGTTAATAACCCAACTTGTATTACCCAACAATTTAAGCTACAATTTTAATGCAATTAACTTTTTGAGAATATACAAATATTCTATGGTACAATTAGATATACTGTAGAAAATTTATTAAAATCGTGTTTGCAGCTAGCGCAGTTCGAAGAATTTCTGTACCCACACACATTCATATGCGTCTGCTTCGAATTCTATCAACAGCGGTAGATGTTATCTGTGCTGTTATTTTAACACGTTTTTTCTCAACAAGACTCAATTATTGGTATGGCTGTTTGTTAGAGGCGATGGCAAGTGGTGTGCTCTTTCGCGTAGGAAAGGGTATCCCCTAGCCGGGAGCTCCCGTCTAGAACCTCTTACTTGTCTTAACTTATTTATGAGCCTAACGTAGTTTTTAGCCGCCCCTTATTATTCTTATTATTTTCGTTCGCTTGCGCTTTCTCTTCTATAACCGTGGTATAGAAAGCTGAGAAAGCGCTTCACTCAATGCTGGCCTCCGCTTCTCTGATCAGAGCCAAAGCGGATGGAAAGTCTTTTGGCTGTGCCGGAAAAACAATTGCTTTTAGGGATTTTTTCAAATCCCAAATGAACACATGCAATGCGTCTGCCCTAACTTCTTCGTCAAGTAAGGACGCTTGTATAGTTTCGTGGGACATTACAATTTAATTGGTTACAAAAGTGAACTTTCGTTCAACTTCATCATAGTAATCCATGGTTTCTAAATCGCCATGTCTGACCATCTTCAGCCCCTGTCGTAGAAGGCGTAGTGATGTCTTGTCACCATAGGTACAGTCTAACCTAGCTATGATGGCGTGGGAAACTAGTAATGCTCTTTAATTGTAACGGCTTTGAGCGGTAATGTCCGTATGTATGAACGCAAGGATATCAGAACCTATAAGAGCTAGAGACTTGAAACTTTAGCTGTAGGTCCTCTTAGAGCCTACGCAGATTTGTTTCCGAGTTTGTTTCCAGTAATCGATAACTTACTCCGTTTCCAAGCAATCGATAAAAATCGATATCGAAATCCGGTTTTTTGAGCAAATTGGGTAAATAATAAGGGACAGAGTCACTAAAAGTGATATGCTTACTCTAGAATAGTATATACAGTATGTCAAACAATTGTTTTGACAAAGCGAGAAAATCATATAAATCTATGCAATTTAATCAACATTCTTTTAATTTTTTAATGTCTTTTAAATTGTATATCGATTTATTATTTAATCTTAGAACTAGTTAAAAAATACAAATACACATCGCAATTCGCTTTGATGCGATAGCGTTAGAATTCAGTTTTCATATTTTGCCTCTTACTTTGCCAATGAATTTTGTTAGCATTTTCTGATGAAATTTTGAGTGTGTGTTGAACTTTGTGGATAAACAAAATTTATTGTAACTGTGATGGAGTCATCTGAGATGTGTTCGTTGTCCAGACAAACCATATAAAACATCTTAGACTGAGCTAAAAAATTAAAATAGACTAGAGACTATCTAATCGAGACGAGCGAAAAACATTGAGAAAAGTGGAAAAAATCCCCAAATTTCTATCAGGAACATTTCGCGGGATCTTGAGCAAGAAATCAGTGTTACTGTTTCCCTTGAAAGGTTCTGAATTCCAATGCCTATACATCTCGCGTTTCACGTAAGAAGCCCCTGCTTTCAAATATTTATATTCAAAAGCGGCTTTTATTCAAGCAAATGCACTTGGAGAAGCCAGCACTGTATTAGTATGACGTCATATTCTGTGACGAAACTAGAATGATGCTTTTTTAAATTGATGGCCCATCCAGAGTCTGGCGGAAACCCCTTAAAGGTATGGGAAACCCGGAACATAATACCGACGGTAAAGTTTGGAAAGCCTTCCGTGATGGTATGGGGCTGCATATCAAGCAAGGGCTTTGGTGAATTGGTTTTCATTGAAAGTACTATGTGGATGCTGCTAAATATATGGAAATATTAAAGACTTATATAAGTAGCGCTCATTAATTTGGGTTTAATGGCAACAGACCAAATTTCAAAATTTTCCAAGATAATGACCCCAAGCATAAGGCTCATATGGTGAAGATGTGGTTGCTATATAATTGTAATAAAGTATTGAACACTCCTAGACAGAGTCCTGACATCAATCCAATCGAAAATGTTTGGACCTTTTTTAAAAAAAAAGAGCCAAGAAGAAGTCCGAAATCGCGAAGAATTAAAAGCTGCTATTCTTGAAAAATGGATAAAGATTCCTGGTTAAGTCTGTGAGCTGGAGATTGTAGGCTGTATGTGCTGCAAAGGGCCGTTATACAAAGAATTAGCTTATTTTTTATACTTATTTCCATAAATATCGTTAAATCTTAAACCTTTTTTTCAAATAATTTCTTGACACTATTACAAATGGATACTTTTTAATTTTTACTTTTAAAAATTGTTTGGAGCAATGGATCTCAATATGTCCTTTTTGAAAAGTTCTAAGAAAAATAATTTATCGATATAAAAAAATGTACAAAATAAAAACATTAAAAGTATGTGCATATGTGTTTTTCACCAGCGCAACTTCCAAGCATTTCTGTATACATGTACACACACATATTCATGCGCGTCTGCTTCGAATTTTATAGAATTGATATATTAGCAGCATTGCAATTGCGATTGTTTTGTTTTCTGTGCTATCATTTTAATTCGTTTTTATTTATTTATTTTTTTTAATTTATCATTGTTAATATTAAAGCAAAAGTGCGCGTTGCGCGAGCTGACTTGTGTGTTGGAATAAGAGCGTTCAGGTTATCTCCTAGTCGGGAGCTCCCGACTAGAACCTCTTACTTGTTAATTTACAACTTGAAACTAAACTTTGAACATGCACGTTCTGAGATACAAATACTCTAAGGGTATGAGTATAAGCGTTGAGCGCCAGTTACGTAGTGTCGTCATCGCTGGCAAATATGAGGGTGTGCAAGGATGGTCCGGTAGCGGGATCCCTGAAGATTAGACAGTCCAGAAGTAGTTCAATTGCAGGATCTCTGGAGACCAGGTTAAGACCGGGAGTAGTCCCATGGCAGGATCCGTGGAGGTAAGGCTGGGATGGCCTATAGCAATCCAATCGCTGGCCTTGTGGCACAGCAATGAAACAAATGGTATTATTTGCGGCAACGGACGAAGCAACTTATTTTGATTGCACTGACTTGTCAGCAGAATGCCCAAGCGAGGGTATCTTTGAACATAAGGGGTTCAGCAAGCGAGGGTATTTGTTAACTGCGTAAGAAGGGATTGGGGTAGTGCGCGCGGTTATGTTCGGCGACAATTATCGCTATTTGTTCACTTTTGTGAGTGGTATCTGACACATAGTTTTTGCAGTCCCAAATTTTGGTTGCAGGAAAATTTGACGCCAAAGAGTGTTGAAAGCTGGATAGCGTTGGCAACGCAATGGATCGTGTTTTTTTTATCTGTAAAGTGGATCAGCTGGCGAATTTTCTGGTTGAAAACTATACATTTTCAACGTAATGAGAAATGTGCTTCTTCTAAAATGATTTGATTTTTTAGGCAATTTACTGGTTTTTAAATCGTCTCTACCGTGTAGGTGAGTGAAAGTTATGGACTGTCACTGCGGCAGACTGGGGTTCAATTTCTAAGGCGATAACGTTTTGCCTAAAAAGGGCATCAGACATGAAACTTTATTTACCCGGCTTATAGAACATTTTTTCACTGTGTTCTTCAATAACCGTGTTCTTCAATGGTCCGTGAAAATATTAATTTCCTTGGTTCCATATAAGTAATATGGAATGATCTAATGCTGTCGAGGCTTTTTGGGTATTCATATTCTTGAATGGTCAGGGTCTGTTTTAGCCACGTTACTGGTTACTATGAAACCAAAGTATTCGACGCTTCCTTATGATACTCTCATGATAGCATCACACAGGCACTTCAGAACCGTGTCGATATATTTGACATAATCATTCATTTTCTGAGAAAATTATTACGTCATCTACACATACGTTACATATTTTCCCTATTAGTCTCTTAGAACGTCGTCTATGGCCCTTTGGAAAGTGCTTACCGTATTTTTTAGACCTAATGGACAACGACTGAATTTATATGTCCCGCCGTTGATATTTTGTCGCGCTCTTATTCAGCAAGATATATTTGATGGTAGCCCGACTTAAAGTCGAGGGTTTTGAAAAATTTT